>PVKZ01001208.1:315902-452527 GCA_004027375.1 Macroglossus sobrinus | reverse complement strand
AACTAGAGATCTGGTTTTCTATAGCAAGCTCTTTGTTCTTTGGTATGGGATGTATGAAATTCTTTCTTTCTTTTTTTTTTGGTTAGGCATTGATTGCCTTATGAGAAAGAGGACCCAAATTCTAGCAACTTCTTGGGTGCTTGCTCACTACTCTCCAATGCACATGGGAGAAGAGAGGACAGAAGTGGGAGGGGGATAGAGGGGGGAATGGGGGAGAGGGTGCAGGAAATGCCTTCATTATTCATATCCTTAGGAGTCCCACGGTGGCTTATTTGTTGTGAGGAGCCAGAAAACAAATCCATTCTGAATTTTCTTCTTCCTGGCAGATTTTTCAAAGCTGAAGTTTCTCTGCCGACTGTGCATGTCCTTCTGTCATGTGTTGGGATTTTCAGTATCAAGCCATTTCACAAAGAAGAGAGCGTTTACTTTCAATTAAGACACCGCCCTGCAGTCACCCTGTGTCATAACCACGTGCATGCTTCCGTGTGTCACATGACAGCTCACGCATTAAACAGCTCCATCCATCAGCTTCTCATCACCGTCTCTCCACCTCACTGTTTCAGTTGCCTTGTCCCCAACACCAAACTTGAGAATAAAAATCTTCCTTTTTCTTTTCTTTTCTTTTTCTTTTCTTTTTTCTTTTCTTTTCTTTTTTTTTCTCTCTCTCTCTTTCTTTTTCTTTCTTTGGTTGGTTGGTTGGTTGGTTTGTTCGTTCATTCGTTACTTGTGAGCCTTTTTCAAATTTGACGTCTATAAGTTAGGTGACTTATTTTCACTAGTTCTCACGGCTCTCTCCTTGTATAAAGTATGATTGTGCTTAGAAAGGGAACATCCATTGACAAGTGAAATGAGCAGTTATTTTGAAAACAGTTGGTTCGCTGGCTAATCGTCTTGGTTGTGTCACTCTGTGTTTGCAGCTTCAGGACCGTGTAGACACAATGAATTGTAAACTCCTCTAGGGAAGCTTGTTGGGTCCTTCTCACCTTTGTTTTATCATAATTGGAAACAGAGTTGGGAACATGGGAGGCTCTGACGTCTGTATACACACACAGGTGTGAATAGAGATACTAGAGAGGGCCACATTTAAGCTGGGCCGCCACCACCTAGAGAGAATGTCTTACTTACTTTTCCTTTGTCTATTCTCTTCCAAGCATTCTAAACCAACAGGCCAGGACACAACTTTCTTTCCTTTCTATTGGGGAAACTGTTGAAGAACTAAATTTATAGAAAACACGTATAAAAATCAACCTTGATGTTTACCAAGAGCAAGACAAACTCTGAAAGGCTCTGTCAACATTACTTGTTTGTTAAGTATTGAATATTTCTCTGTGTTACTCCAGGTTTCTTTCTCCAAAATGCTTGTTTGTGGGAGATAGAAATTGTCCCAGCATAGCCTTTCCGACGAAATTCTCACAAACGTGATTCATGATTATAAAAAGTTCAGTAGATACAGAAATATATAAGTACAAAGGTGAAAATCACCCATGTTCCAAATATCCATGAATCCATGAAATATTATGCTGTGTTATTCCTACATATTGCTATCTACCTGCCCATCCTTTTCCAGAATAATCTCCACCTAGCATACTATGCCCATGGTTTTCTAACTTTACTTTTTCTTCTGTACCTCATGTACATTTGCCTCATCATTTTAATGGCTTTCTAGTATTCCAACATATGAATATATTATAAATAACTTAACCAGCCGCCTCTTAGTGGACATCTGGGTGGCTTCTGATACTAATACATTTGTAATATTTGTTTATAACATCGAAGATGACACGAAACAACACAAGCAGGAATATAGAAAATTATTTTGGCTGAATCAGAGCCTCCAAGTCTATTTATGATTTGACATAATGTTTAAACATGAAAAGTTAAAATACCGTAATAACTGAAAACCTTTGAAACTCTTCTATAAAAGTTGGTAGATTTATGGTATATAGATTGAAGATGCTAGCCATTTTATTTATCATTGGATTTTAAGTACCTTTGTAAAAAATATAATTAAAATTTATAAATAATGTAAAGAGGGAGCAAAGGTGTTGCATGAAAGGGCTCAGCCACAGAGTAAAAATTTGGAAAAACAAGATAGAAATTGCAGCCTCTGAGCCTACGTCTATATTCAGACATTCAGAAATCTGCCCTGAGGGGTTTAGGTTTATCATTGCTATTAAAATTCATCTTAGGACCTACCGATATATTTTTATTTTTTATGTCCCCTGTTTGATGTTTTTCAAATTGCAAATGGTAGGTCATAAATTTTGCAATAAATGTAATAATACATTTATTACAAAAACGAGTTGTAAAGGATAGAAAAAAGCAAAATCCCAGGGCCGCTGTCCTTGGCTGGGAAAGGTGTGTGTGCTGCCCAGGGCCCCAGAGCTGGTGACATTCCAGTCACACTGCAGACAGTGAAGACTCTTATATTTATTACAATGAATTTCTGGCAGATGGCAGTGTATTATGAGAACATTCCAGCAGATAGAAGTAAAGGGTCTTGAGTAAGGACATCTTTGTGCAAATCGACAGCCTCTCTACTTATTCCCCAAACTCATCCCCCTTTATCCCCTCCTCATCTTGCTTTATCAATAATATCTGCTGGAAATCCTGTAGGTCAACTGATGCAGTTCTAAATCATTCTTTTCAATGGATGCCTCATCTCTCATGCGATTCATAGTGAAAAAAAGTTGAAAGGCATAACAGGGTACGATAGCAGCTGATAATCGATATTTCAAAAGACCACATAGATGACATCAGGATTTTAATTTTTGCCATGTAATGCCATGGACTGTTTCTGTGAATAATGCCCATATGCATGACGGGAGGAGGCACTGCCACTTCCTGAAACACTTTCTAGATTACATTGTCTTCAAGATTGTCATATTGTTGAATTTCCCTGCCCACCTCCAACTCTTTAGAACAGATTAATCTTCTGCTTATATACGTGATGATTCTTTATTATAATAAGTTAAATTACTTCTTCGCACCATTTCCCCATCATCTGGGTATTTGATTTGAAATTACAACACTGTGAGGTGTGGTTGATGTTGACACCCCAGTTTTCCTGTGTAGACAGTGATGACTTCAAGAGGGCAAGTGTCTTACCCAAGGTCCCTGGTCACAAAAATATAGAGCGGGGTGGGTGCTCCCATCGTGACCTTTACATGACCCCATGCTACTTTGGTGGATGGGAGTCATCAGAACCTCCCATTTTCTGTCATCCTAGTTCAGTGGGGATTTATTCTGCTTTGGGGTCTGTGAATGACATCAGCACAGCCAACGGGACCCGTGTTCTTTTTGTTGTGAGAAGGGTCCCTCGCTGTCCATGCTCCAGGATGCATTTTTGACTTTCTCCCTGCACATGTCTCAGATAGGACATACATGTGTTCTCAGGCTCCACACCAGTCCACCCACCTCCTTCCTCATTCCCTCCCTCACACACCCTGGAAAGGCTAAACGAGTAAACGAGTCTACCTTTGCTTGGAGCGATGGAAATGCAATCCAGTACAATAGACGATCCATCAGCGTTGAATGCAGAACATATTTTTGTCTTTCCAACTTCCTGTCAGTGCATCTCTCGTTCTCAGCTAGGCCAAGTTCATAGTTAACTTAACTATGAGCCTTTCGCCATTTTCCAGAACATTTTCCTTCGTTAACATTTACAAATAATTTCTCTGTGTTCGATTTGCTGGACACAACTTTAGTTAAAGATGCCACAGCTTCCTGGGGTGGGGAGAGGGGATGTAATATAGGATCCGATGACTTTTTTAAGGTTGGATGGAATGGAACGCTCAGATGACAGCAGCTCATGGACACTCACCACCTCCGCCGCCACCAAAAAGCAAAGCATTCCCCCTTTTGAGTTAAATAGCAAGCACTTGGATGGAGCCTTTTGTCAGGAGCTGGTAGGTGAAGTCACTGTGCTTATTTGCATTTTAGGCTAAAATAGGCTAAAGAAGAATTAACCGATAAGTGTATATGCAGTGGACAAAGATGAACAAATTCATTAGTTCTTTCCAGCCATTCTGGCATTAAGTCTTTTTCTTGGAAACATGGGGACTGTTTCAGCCTCTAGGAGTTAGTTGCATAGAGGGCTGTTCATTCAGCTTTCTGAATGGCTGAATAGAACAATAAGATTGTGTAACAACTGGGACAGTCAGTGTAGCTACAGAAGGCCCTTTTCATCTTTGAGCGAGAGCCCATTATCCCTATGCATCTCTCTCCCATGCCTTATGAAAAGGTTTGTACAGTAAATAATGACTGGCTATGTAGTAGTTCTTTCTTCTCCTGCCAAGCTCTTTTTAGCTTTGGCAGCAATTTTGTTTTCCCTGTCATCATCTAATGTCTATTTATTTTACATTGCTACAAAGCCAGTGAAATTCCCTTATAAATCTCAGGTCATGAAGATGAAGCAGCAACCCGATGCCTTTTATTAAATGTCTCCAGTGTCCTCTGCTTTTTCTAATTAGGTTCAAAGTGGTCAGTGGCTTGAAAAGGCTCTGGGCAAGAATCAGATCTGTTTGAACAATGCATTCCTCGAGGCCGTGCATGTGAGATGTTTGGATTGAATTAGAAGACAGGTATGGAGACTCAGATATTCTTGGGATGTATCGAGTAGGCACCACCCGGTCCTACTCCCACTGGGATGACTGGACCAGCTTCCTTTCCTCCCTCCGGCCTCCCCTCCCTCCCTCGGCACATACAATAGGCATTGGGAGCCCGGGGCCATTACTCAGCTCTGGTTTTCCGGGGCTACAGTTTCCTTTGTCAGCACCGCCACTGCATGAAGGTGAGAACAGGCAGCCCTGAAACCGAAGGGAAGAGATAAAAGGAGAAGTGAGCAGCGGAAGAGAGAGGTTCTTTAACTGCTCTGTCAGCCCAGTTTTCCTCTCTCCTCTGCTGTCGGCGTGTTCCGAAGACGGGTGGGCGCAGGTGCAGCCGGTACCAGGGAGCAGCTGTGACTTCGATCTGGGTACCGTTCAGTAGAGAAAGATGTTTCAGGCCCAGATTTCCTCCAGTCATCGTGGTTGGAGAGGACAAGTGAGAGGCCTTTTGTGTTTTCTTCCCAACTGCTGCCTGTCCCTGAGTTGGCTCGTCGTGGAAGAGAGGGGGTTATTTGATGGTGGGGTGAGTGGGTGTGGGGGAGAGAGCTAATGAGAACCGAGGGGGCTCAGATGCACGGCGTCTCACGGAACACATTAAACGTTAGCTCCATCCAACACATACGGCTTGCGTTGTCTGTCGTTACCTTGTAAACCGTGGGACCCTCAGGAAAGATGCTGTTCTCAGGAGGGACAACGACGTGTTTATGTCCACGCAGAGCTAAAGTGACCGGTGGACATGTGCAGAATTCAGTGCGCTGACTACAGCTCTCTTTGGATCGTGCTGAGAAATGGGTTTAAAATATGTCTCTTTACCTCTGTGACAGAGCTGACATGTGATGTCGGGACAAGCAGCTCAACCAATCAGCTTCCTCCAGACAGAAGCTCAAAACATTGCCTATCTGAAAAGGTTTTAAGTAGATGATTTGAGGAAAATGCTTTGAAAATCCGACTTGCTAATATTTTTTAAATTGAATGTTTGTGTTTTTCGACTAGCCGCATCAGTGTGGCATGGGCATTGATCAAATTCAGTTTTTGATCTGGAGTGAATTTGCTCTGTTCTTCCGTGTCCTGACATCTACCTGAGTCGGTCTGAATAAAAGCTGTTTTAATTCTCTTAGACGACATTTGGGGGGACTAAAAGTTGATGATTTTGCACGAAGCAGAATGCTTCTTTTCTGAGAAGCTGTGCCAATGGCATGCTCCTGGATCCCAGTTCTTTATGTCCCTCAGAGGTGACACCCCAAGTCTTTCGTAAGCATTCGCAAGAGTTAGCAAATCTGATCCAGGAAGCGCTTGCCATATCTTTTCTGGCCAACCAAGCTTCATTTTTCTGCCAACATGGACCTTTTCCAAAGTTGGCCCAGTCTCTGCACCTTTCCCAGTGTACACAGGGTCAGCGTGCCTGTCCCTCAGGGGAGTCCACCGCTGAGGAGCATGAGCAAAGTCCATTTTATTTTGTCCCTTCGTTTATTGCCCTTTTACATTAAAAAAAAAAAAAACAGAATAAATTTAAGAACGTGTTGGTACATATGATGAAAATATACCCGATTCTCTCCTTGAGCTTTGGAACGAAGAGCTGGAGGGGTGGGGTGGGGAGGTGTGTGACGAGGTGGCACGTACATAAGTGAGCCACCTGGGGCAGTGCTGCCCAGTAGAAATACAATGTAAGCCATGTATAGAACTTCTCTTTTTAGTAGCTACACTAAAACTAAAACGAAACTGATATAGTTAATTTTAATAATTTAATAAACCAAATATGCCTAATTAATATAAAACTCATGACATATTTTACCTTTTTTTGTTTTTTTGGACTACATCTTCACAATCTGGTATTTACAGTACATCTCAACTTGAACTAGCCACATTTCAAGTACTCAATAGCCATGTGAGGCTAAGGGCTTCTGTATTGGAAAATGTATTGGATGTGAAGGCAATAGCTAAAGAGAAACTAGCTTTTATGGAACATTTTATATATGCAAGTTAGGATTAATTGTGATAGAAATTAATATACATTATGGCTAGCCTTCAGAATCACCCTGTGAAGAGACTATTATTTTAATTTTACAGAAGAATGAGGTGGCCATATAATTTATTGTCCAAACGGTAGCTCTTCTGGAGAGATAAGGTAGCTTTTATTAATTACCCAAGGACAACTGGTATACCCCAGGACTGTCTTAGGTTGAATAGCCAGCCTAGCTAGAGAAAGGGAGTGGAATAAGTTAACTAATTCACCCTGAATCACAAAACTAATAAATGGCAGCATGGTCTAAGATTGAAGGCCAGATCTGATGGCCTCAAAAGCCCATGCTTAGAATGAGCCTCTGATATCCGTCTAGAATTCTCCCTTGAGAGTTTGGTTAACATTCTCAGTTGGAAGCATTGTTCTCCAAATCGGCTGGCAGTACGATTCTCTATCAAGCACGAGAGACTCGACCTGTCTCTGTTTCTAGAAAGGCCCTTCCAGGGAAGCAGAACACACACCGAGGCTGACGGCATGCCCGCCATTTTTAGCAGAGATGAGAAGCCAGTGATGTTTAATTGGTGGCAGGTGAGAGGTGGAAGGATGTGGGGGGCGGTGATCGTACATCTCTGGCAATTTTCTCTGCAATGCTCTTGTTTGAGAAACTGCTTTCCCTGTTGGGAAATAGATCATTTGAATCTGTTCACAGACAGAGGAGATGGCCAGAGATGAATGCAGGAAGTGAAAACATTGACCTCTACCTTCCCCAGCTCCCTTCGATCCACAGAAAAATGGAACTCTGTCTCCAACGTAAATGAGTGGGTTCCCTGAGTCTTGATCAGGGTTTGTCTATTTGTTCCTGAGTTGATCTTTTTCTCAGAAATGTATGCAAACGATATCACCCCTCAAAGCGACAGCTAGAGCTAATAATGATGGCTGCAGAAAATCAGAACACAGGAAGGTCTGGGAATATGGCTATTAATGATAGTTAGCATTTATTGCATGATGACTATGTGCCAGACACTGCTTTAATTGCTGTTTATCTATTAACTCATTTAATCCTAACAATAAGATTGTGGGATAGAAACTATGATTATTTTTATTTTACAGATAAGGAAAGTGGCTCAAAGAGGGTAGGAAACTTTTCCAAAGTTTCACAGCTAGTTAACAACCAGAGCCTGGTCTTGAACTTAGGTCTGGCTAATTTTGAGGTACTCATTTTACATTAAATAACAATCAAACCCACCTCCATTGCCTAGGGCATCACTAGGAAATAATCAATATTGTACATTTGCCTTGTTTTCCAATTAAGTCTCTGTTGTCTTGAGATCCCCTGGAAAATGTATTATTAGCAGATCAAATGAGAAAGGTGACATTTTGGTTTGTGCTTGTGTCTCTTGTAATGGCACAAGTTCCCTAGTGGATATTTGTGGAAATATTTTGGGTATTATAAGCACTTTTCTGTCCTCGGTATAGTTGGTAGTCTGATTTAGGTTAAAGATTAGCTCCTTGTCTCTCTGTGTTTACTTCTCAGTTATGCTCATCCTTGAAAGTTTTAGAAGTTGGTAAGCAGTGCCATTTTTTTCTCATTTACCTTCTCTTAGTCTATATGATAGATTATCTGAGTTGTAATGATTATAGATATTTACCGTAAAACTCCATACGCTGTTAGCAAGAGGAATAAAAAAATGTGGCCCAATGTTGGTTATTTTAAAGAAAAGTGTCTCCTGGGTTGGTTCTCATAGTGCAGGGGGCATGCACAGGTGAGGGGGGACTTCGGGGTGCAGCTCTCTCTTTTCGGTCTGGACCCTCTGATGTGCAAAGGAGAGATCTGAGCAGAAAGTTACCAACCAAGGTTATTGTTTATATTGGATATATTTCAGAACTGCCTGTGACTTTAATATGAGTGGTTTGGTATCCAGTTTTATGTTCTAATTGGCATTTTAAAACAAATTCAGTCTTTCCCCAGGGCTTAAACAGCCACGAGATCTTATCTGTGCTTTGTGTTAATTGTCAATAATGAGCACAAGACATACAACGGGCAGACACTGACCAAACTCAGAGATTGTCCCCAGATAGAAAGTGTTCATTAGACTGTAAAAGTAGAAGATTGGGTCTATTCTGCAGCTTTTCCAAGTTATACCTCTAAACAACCCAAGTTGGGTCTGCGAAATGTTATTGCTAAGTGTCCCCCTGAAAAAGAAATGAAACAGTCCTTCCCGTGTTCGATCTCTGTAGCAATCCAAGGGCTGGGGTGAAAATAAAGTAAAAATTGCATTTATAGCCCCCCCCCCCAAATTGGGGTGGATTATCTCTACCATAAAACCAACTTCTAAATCTGAAATTGTATTTCTTCCAGACTCATATTTTACTTTATCTTTGATCATTATAAATGATTCTTTTTTATTTCTTTCTTTTCCAAGCCCTGGTTGAGAAAGCAGTTGGCAGTCTGTTCCATGGGAGCTTAAATAGACTTATTTATTGAAAAATACTCAAAAGTAAAGAATTCGAAAGTGCTTCTCGTTACACTCATCTAAGCCCCCAGGTTCAGTGCCCGTAACTGTGTAGGATTATGGGCAGAGTCGAGTAACCACCTCTGGCTTCAGATTCAGCTTTCCATGTCTTAGTGCCAAAGACTTTTGCTTACTCAGATTTTCGCTTGAATCATATCTTTCTTTTTTTCTCCTTTTTTTGGGGGGGGGGGATTCTTATTTGTGAGATGATGGGGAAACATTAAGGGGAGGGGTCTGAGAAAAGACCTTGAGTGGTGGGAGAAGATGGCCAGGCTTTAAGTAGGAGAGATGATCCTTTCACAGTGCAATTACTGGACATCTCAGCAAGAAGCGTATTTTTTCTTTTTTTTCTTTTTTTTTCTTTTTTTTTTTTAACAATGGGAATTTGTGGGTGTGATATTAATAAAGCAGAACCGTTTCAGTAATGGAAAGTTACTTTTAAAGTCAGTTGGGGTCCTGATGGGCTTTTGTAAACATGGCAACTGTTCCCGCGGGCGAGAGCAGTCGCTGTTTTTCTCGAGGCTTCTCACGCTGGACCGTTTGGAGGCATCCTGCCTAAATCGGAACTCTGGAACCAGAAACTCGGTGATTAGTATAGTGGGAACAATACTAATAGATAAATGACTACTGATGATGAAGCCATCACTAACAGTTTGGACATTATGGCTTAGAAAACATCCTCTCCTTCATTATCTCATCTGAGATCATGATATTCTGTCACGACACTGCTGCCCCAGAGAGAACTTTCCATGCATTTCTGCCCAGATCAGAGGAGGGGTTCCCCCAGTCTCTGGGAGTAAACCTCCGAGGACACCGGCCTGGCCACCCGGGAACTCAGGAGGGTAGAGGAAGGCGTAAAGGGAGAACAGCAGACTGGACGACATCGTGTGAAGGAGCTTTGTCTCTCCCTCATATGTTTGTAACTAAACTCTTGGGACTTGGATAGGTGGTCGGATGATCACGTGCTCTTTGAATGCTGTATCGTGTTTAAAACATAAAGCTGCTCCATCAAACATTTCTATTGCGAAAGGTCAAGTTTTGGGGCACGTGTCGTATTTGTCAGATGAAGCTGGGCTTTCCAGCGTGGCCTCCCCTCGTCTTTATGGGAGAGGAAGTTCAGAGAAGAAAGCCGTAAGCCCTCTGAGGCCGGACTGCATTCATTTCCCAAAGTTGTGGAAACCACCCAAGAAAGAAACATTTGCAAAGAGAAGTTACTGAATCTGAGAAAACATACCAGGACCTATGGCAAGTTCTTATGTTTTTGGATTCTCGGGAAGACAGAAGGCGAACAATCCTACATTGCAGTAGGTTCAGGTGGGGAACAGCTCAACCGTTTATGTGTCTTATAGATGGATCATCAGCTGACTAATTGCCTTCTCCTCTCTAACCTCCCCACCCCACTCCTCTGTCATTCAACTATTTGTTGAATGAATAAATCTTCTAGGCAAAGCTTTGGTTATGAGCTAAGGAATGGAATAACTGATGTAGACTCCCAAATTGAAAATAAAATCGGTTAATAGTTTAGGGAGTAAGCATCTTTCAGCTGGCTTCTGTAGAGTTGAATGAACATAGGATTACGGTAAAATGAGAAACGTCACAGACAGGTTTCTGTAAGAGACCACAGCATCTATTTTCTCATTGGCTGTGCAAAAATAAAATCCTCATTACTCTTGGTTGCACAGTTCCCCACCTCCATCGACCAGAATAAACCCGGGAACCACGTAAAAAGGTGACTTGCAATAGATGCTGCTCTTCAATGTCAGGAACTCTTACTGCGATAAACTATTTCCTTGAATCTGATTGGGTCTTGGGTCTGATCCCGCCCACCAGTACCAACCCAGCTCTCATTCTCCTGGGTTCATCCTCACTCTTTGGGCTGACCCATTCCCTTCCTCCCACACTCCCAAGTTGCCTTGTCCTGTCTCTGGTGCCCACCCAGCTTGCTGTCCTGTCACCAAGCTGAGTCCACAAGTCCAGATCCAAGAAGATTTCTGTCACATTATCATGGAGAAGAAAGAAAAAATAATGACGGCCACCATCGAATCCTAGGTGACAGGTAAAGAAGAAAGAAGTTAAAAAACAAATGCTCCTTTTTTGTTGAAGTTATTCTGTTTATTACTTGAATAATGATAAACAAGGGCTGGTTGATATGACTGGATCATGATTTGGCAACATTTAGTAAGAAATAAAGTTGGGCCAAATCTAATAGAAGAGAGATGACACGTTCATTCAAAAAATAAGCATGGGGACAGATAAATACACAAACTCCAGCGTGAATAGACTGAGAGGGGTGGATTCGGGTTCGTGCTGGTGGGTTGGAGCAAGATCAAGAACGGAACGAAGCCACACTCCCCAACGACGAACTCGGGGTCCGTGTTAAAAGGAGCTGTGCGATTTGGCAAACGCGAGGTCTTGCGCACAATCTGAAAATCGATTCCACATTCTCAGCACCTTTCCCAGGGAGCTTGTGCCGAAAGTGCCTTGTGTATTTATTTTCAGGCAAAATTCAATTTTAAAGCAGGAGTAATTGGAAACATCATTTTGAATGACCTGATTCTGCAAACTGAATTTTGAAAACACGTCGCTATGTGCTTGCCACCCTTGCCTCTGTGACTGCAAAGGTGATTTCAGAAGACTAAGATTTCTTTGGTTATTCGAGACACTTATTAATTCCTTTAAATAGCATGCATACATGCTGGCCTGTGGTCATCTTAAACGCCTAAGCCAAGGAGCCAGCCGGTCGCTAAGGGCCTGACTCTGCCTTCTCAGTGCTCACGTGTGGCAAGGTGAGGACACGCTCATCAAGAAATGGACCTATGATGAGCTTATTGACTATATCTATATGCCCAGCCATTCGAGCCATAAGGGGACACACACAGACTATTGCCGTGCTCTAGTCCCAGAGAGGATTTTTGTTGCCCAAATCATTTTTTTTATTAGTGAGGAAAAAATCCACCTCAGTGGATCTGGGACATAAACGCAGTAGCTGCCTGAATTAACAATTTCTTCCTCCTACTTCCTGACAAGCTTTGGGAAAATCTTGAAGTCCTTCTCCAAACTGGCTCCCTTCTAGAAGGATAGGAGCTGGGACACTCATGCATCTCGCGGTTATCCCATCACTCATGCTGGAAAGCTCACATTCACCCATCATGCCTTGCTCTCTCGGATTTGCCCTGGCCAGTGGACTCCTGTTGTTATTGCTTCGTCTGCTGGCTCGTGAATTCATTCCTCTTTTCATCTGTGCTGACAGTGTCTTTATCTTCTCTTCCCATATTGCCCAAATACCTTCAAGATGGATTCTTTCCTTTATCCATGCTGCTGCCCAAGTTTAAAATGCCCATCTGTTTAAAAGCCATTAAGAACCCCTTATCGCCTTCAGAATAAATATCAAACTCTTTAGCAGGGCCCATAAAACCTTTTGGGATCTGGTCTTTCCCTGACTCTCAGCTCCGTGATTTTGTCATGTACCTTCATGTTTTCTTTTATGAAGCCAGATGGCACTAACGTGATTGTCCCTGGAAGGGTCATGTTCATAAGCCTCTAGTCTAGAATCCAGCTATTTCCCAGAAAATGCGTCTTCCTCAGTCCCATGCCCATCTCATCTGTTTAATTCCCTCAAATTGTTCTTTACTAATCAACTCAAGCCTGCCTTCCTCTGGGCCATCTCCCCACGCCTCCCCATGACAAGTGGCTGCTCCTCCACTCTCTGCTCCTCTGTGTCCGGGCGATGGTCTGCCAACCACCTCGCCTAACACTTCGCACTGTTTGTAATTGTTCTTCTCTTATCTCTGACTTTCTGCGCACTTGAACTGGCTTCAAAAGGGAACCTGGGTCTATCTTGCTTCCTCATCCACGGAGCCTTCCCAGCCCTTGGCACGGTAAATGTATACAACGCGGATAAGCAGGTCACTTGCAGGGTGAGGCTCTGACGGTTTCCGTGAGAGAAAGTTGCCATGTTTACACCTTCTGTGGGATGAAGCTTCCTCTGCCTTTGCTATGTAGAGAGGTCACAGGGACAGAGACTCTTGCAATCCCACCCTGGTTTGAAAGGCTGAAGCCAGAGTTTATAGTCCTTGCTTTTATCCCAGGATGACTTTTGAACTTCCATAGATGTCAAAGATTTTTGGTAAATATTACCAAATATGTAATGCTTTATGATTTTCAAAAATAGCATCTTTCATAAATAATATCTCTTCTCATTCTCACTTCAAACATACGAGGACAATTGAGCAGATAGTTTATAATTCACATTTTGTAGTTGACAAAATGGAGGCCTCAGAAGATATTTAACCTGCTTGCGGACACATCGTTGGTAAATTAGACGTGGAGACACTCAGCTGGGGCTGTGTGTTAATTTTTCTAAAGCCATGTAATATATTATCAAAACTTAACAGCTCAAAATGATGTGTGTTTATTATCTCACAGTTTCTGTGGGCCAGGGGTCCGGTGTGGCTTACCCGAGTCTTCTGCTCAGGATCTCACAGGGCTGGAACCAAGGTGTCAACTGGACCTTAGAGTTCTTTTCCAAGCTCCTTCGTGGTCTCGGCAGGATTCATGTCCCTGTGGCTATGGAACATGGTGTCCCATGGTCTTGCTTGCTGTCGGCTGGCTGTCGTTGTCAGTGACTAGAGGGTTCTAGCTGAATGGCCTTCTCACCACATGGGAATGGACTTCTTCAAAGCCAGCAGGAGACTCTCCCCCTCGTCTTACACTGGAACCTCATAGGGTATAATCTCGTTAAGGGATCATCTTTCCCATCAGAGTCACAGGTCCTGCCCACACTCGATGAAGGGGAATCACACAGCACATATGCATTTGTGGGGGTGGGGGGAGCAGGAGCCCTGGGGGGGCCATCCGAGAACTCTGCCTACCATACCCTCCATTTCATCATTCCATTAAAATCCTGAGACTCCAAGGAACTGCCAGCATCCTGGTCATAGGATATGCCCCTAAAAGTTTGCCATCTGCTCTGTGGTTTTAGCTTGGATCCTTTCTGCTGAAAGAGGACTCATTATTACATGTGCTGTGGGCAGCTGTTTTTTTTTTTTTTTTTTTTTTGGTTCTGGATGAAGTGGAATTCATGACCTGTGACGTGGAGGTGGCCGGAGATCGTTTTAACTCTTCTGTGTCTAAAAACACCTCCACTGGATGTCCCAGATGTTTCATAAAAATTAACGTCCAGGAACATGTGGGTTTTGAAACCTCACCTTTTCAGTTTTCTTTGTGCAGATTTTGGCCGAGGAAACACAGGTGGTTGCTGTCAGGCGGGTCCCTGGAACGGAGACCTCGGTTAAATGGCCAGTTAAGTGTGTTGACCCCAAAATGAATGGTGTCATCCAATCTGAGTTGAGTTGAGAACGTTAAACATCTGGTTTTCCAGTTCTTTGGAGGGGAGCTGGGGACATTTACCCGTTCGCCTCTGGCGATGTGTGCCCTTGTGGTGTTGGTAGAAAGCATCTATTGCCTGTTTTCCGAAGTCACTTTTTAAGAGTCTCTCTCACTGTCCGTTGCTGTTTTCTGTTTACCGGCCTGGTGATGGGAAGGAGTGTGACTTGGGGGCTCTGGGGGTGCCCACCTTGGTCTGGACTCTTAGGTCCGTGGCTATGGCATAGAATGAGAGCCGTTTCTCTTTTTGGAAGTTGGCTACTGCATCTTTGCTTACGAAAAGCAGGGCAGCTATTGTTTAATTTCCCTCATTAGGAAACCCACCAAACGTTTGGCCCTAATTTCCCTGCTCCTTCGAGCCAGCTGGCAAATAGCACAAGATGCAAGGCAACGCTAAGCCACTAACTTAGTCACAAAAAAATCTGTGTACCAAGTCTCTCTTGACCCAGTTCTTTCTATCTGCCCCTTTTCTTCTATCTTAATTGGATTTTATTGACTTTCTTAGAAAAATGGAACCTTGTGAGTGCTTGCTTTGAGACTTTCTTCTAAGTTTATACCCACTAAGTCAGGCCAAGAGACACTGATGCCAGCGTGCATGACTATTGAATGCCCATGTGACTCTGTGCTTAGCGTGGCAGGCTCTACATGAGACACAGCTCACACGGCGTGTCTCTGGAAATCTGGGCTCGAGTACTTCTGCCTTAGCATGGGTCACATACTCACAAGATAGACAAAGAAATGGCTTTGGAGAAACTCAATAGTGATTGTAAATGAAATAATTAGCTATCGTTTGTTGATTACTAATTATGAAAGGCAATCTGCTCACCAATTTTGACCCACTGCTCTATTTAAATTCTATGCCCTCTATGAAGTAAGGACTGTTGTTTCCCCAATTTTATGTTAAAAGTTGCTATTTTTATTACCTAAGGGAATAAACGTTTCAAGGGTGCTCATGCACTATGGACTGAAATTCATTTTTGATGTGAAATTTGAATAACATTCTTGTGACAGAAGGTCTCTGAAGGTTGTATTAGCCACGGCACACTCTGTGGGCTACAAAATCACTCCATAGCTGGAATATCCTGCTGAAGAATCCTTTTTTAATCCCGATGTCACTCGGCTGGTTTGATTCTTTCCAAACCCATGTAATGTCCTTCCATCCTCAGCCAAGCATCAGCGGTTTCCATAACCACAGGCATGGAGAGTGGGGAGGGACTCAGAGGCGCTGGTCCAGCCTCCCAGGGGTATCTGCATAGATGGTCATCTGACCACCATTAAAATAATGGAGGGTAGTAGTGAGTCTATTTCACTAGAAGGCCTTCTTTGTCTCAAGCTGAAGTTTCTTCTTCCATAGAGCGGTCATAAGTGTCTCAATAATTCTTGCTCTCCTATTATTAAATATCTTAAGGACAGACCCCATTATCCCCAACCCCCACTGTGCCGCCCATCCAATCTCGATCGCCTGAATCCATCCTTATCACTAAGAAACCATCTCAAAGCTCCAGTCTTTACAGGAAGTTCATGGGGTTTGTCTCTAAGCTAAGGGCGGAAAACAAGGATGGGGCATGCGGAGGGTGAAGGGACCAGAGGGCAGAGGGAGCTACTAGTGCGCAGGAGGTGAAGAGTTTGAACTGGAAGGCTCATGTGTCTGCAACATGGCATGCAAGAAGCTCACCGAATCTGAAAATTCTAACAAAACAAATGGCTGTGTCCCAGTCAGGGTGACAATAGCAGGGCTCCCTTGAAAAATGCATCCACTGGGAAGTGCCACGAGCCCCACAGCTTCTTGTCCCTCTCCAGGGCAGGCTCACACAGCTGGATTTGTGTTGGGCAATGATGTGGCAGATTCAGGGAGAAGAAAACTGAGGAATTCCATTAGGGAGATTCTCAAAGGTCACATTCAGGCACACGTAATGGCTGGGAGTGCCATATAGTCATTTGTACAATACTTGCATTTGGTTTGCAGGCATTTGGTTGTCAACATACAGTACTTGCCAACTCATCGTAACTGATGGAGAATTCATATTTTACCAGTACACAAGGCAGTGTGTGTGTGTGTGTGTGTGTGTGTGTGTGTGTTGGGGGCGGTGGCAGTGGTGGAGTGGAGGATGACAAGAAGGAGGGCATACAAAATAGAGTTATAAGGTTCTACCAAAACTCAAGAAAGAAGTTTTATGAAAATCAGAATAGGTTGGGACAGAGATTCTGAAAATTTAGGTCCAAATCTACTGATCGGCTGAGAGATCTTTGAAAAACCCACTTGACTTCTCTGAGCCGCAATCTCTTCATTTGTAAAATGTGAGGGTTGAACCAGAACGTCTCTAAGTTTTATTCCAAATGGGCCGCAAGGTTATGTCCTCATACAACTCCTCTGTTCCCCGGATCCGAGGTGTGGGTAATGGAGCCCGAATGAAAGAAACTCTTAACTCCTGAGCATCGGCAGAACTTTTTATTTCTCACTTCCTTCTCTTTTTCTGGGATTTGTTCTTTCTCATTTCTTCTTGTCACTTTGAAGCTTCTTTTCCCTGTCTTACCTTTCATATCATGACTATCTTGAGACCAAAGTGTCAAGAGGTATGCTTGGCATTCTTTGCGTGATCACCGTTATTGGACTAATACTCTTTAGAGAATTTGTCAATTTCCCAACTTTGCCTTGACTGAGGTTTTTATGTTTTATTTCAAAGTTATGCTGTTTCTCTTTTGGTAGGTATTTATAGAGGCATAGGTCAATGAGAAGCCATTCTGCTTCACCTTTTTTGAATATGAAATTATTATATTAGAAGAAAAAAAAATAAAGCATACCCAAGCATAACAAGGCTTCCAAGAGTGAGGTCATCATTCCACCGAACAAAGCCAGTTGGGCGTGTTTGTATTTATAGTTCTCGTGGCTGTGAGTTTCTTCAGTTCACGTGTGGGTGAAAGCTACGCAGGCCTTTTACTACACTTATTTATATATATATTTTAAAATCCATCAAAATTTCACTGAACTAATAAACCCGAGGCAGACGCACTGTCGAATCGGTGAGGTAATGAACAGCACTCTTTGCAAATGCCATCGCTCTGCAGGCAGTCCATGGTGGTTGAAGCCATCCAGCTCTCGCGCGTGCGAAGGGTCCTTTCGATGGACCAAACCTCACTTTGAGGAAGAACAGACCAGCTCATTGGATCATTAATGCTCAGTCCCAAGAAAGAGAGAATTCCAGCCCAAATGCATCATTTCATTACTTGATGGATTGAAGTTAAAAAAAAAAAAAGGAAAGATCCATTTGTCTGATAATACCAGGATATGGAGCCCCCAAGGAATCCTAAGAGGTAAATAAAGAGAATTATGGACCCAGAACGTTGGTCATTCTATTCACCAGACAAAGGATGTGTGCCTCTTACCCACCTTTTAAGGACAAATGAATTACTCTGAAAACGTGGAGCGTAGCAAGGAGGACAGCCTATAATAGCTAGACCTTGTCACTAGCTGTAGAGCTTGAGAGCCTGGCCTTAGATATATCAGGCACTAGGGCCTTATGTAGTGACTTCAGAGCTTCTCATACTCTCAACGTATTGTCACATGTTTTAAATTCATCGTTTGATGTGCATGGCAAAGCTGCAGGTTACTTGAGGGGGGAGAACAAGTTTTATTCTTTCAAGCTCCTCAGTCATAGCAGCTGCTGGCTTGGCTAGCCCTGGGCACTGAGGAATTTGCTATTAAGAATCGAGGTGCTGGTGATGGTTAGCACCCCCAGATCCCCACAGGAATCTGCCAGCTAGGGCCAGGAGCTATTCTGAAGACAGTGGAAATTTCCTCAGAATAAGAAAAACCAGGGCATATGAAGACTTTCTAGATAAGGTGCCTTTATTCTTGTGGGCTCTGGATGTTAACAAACAAACAATCAACAAGAGAAAGGGAGGAAAAAAGGAAGGAAGGAGAGGGAAAAGGAGAGAGTGTGGTAGAGGGAGAGGGCAAGAAAAGAAGAAAGGAGAAAGAGGGAGGGAGGGAAGAAGGGGGAGGGAGAGAGAGAGAAGAAGAAAGAAAAGAAAAGAAAAGAAAGAAAAGGAAAGGAAAGGAAAGAAAAGGGAAGGAAAGGGAAGGAGGGAGGAGGAGGAGGAGAGAGAGAGAAAGAGAGGAAGAAAAAATAAATGGAAAGGAAAGAAAAGAAAGGGAGGGAAGGAAGGAGGAGGGGAGAGAGAGAAAGAGAGAACAGTGTAGGGAAAGGAAGGAAGAAATAAAGGAAGGGAAGAAAAAAAGAAAGATGGAAACAATTTTATGCCTGGGAGGGAGGTAATGCCTGGACCGTTTTCTACCCTTTTATTTTCCTGACAAGCAGGAAGCATGTTTTCTTTTTAAAAAATATCTGTCCCCCTTGAGCATCCCCACTCCCCACCACGTTCCAGCAGTGCACCCTCGACCCCACAGAAAAGCGTGAACCCACCCGGGTTAAAAGCAGCTCGTGCCATCTCTGAAAGGGAAGCCCCCCACCCCACCCTGCGAAGGCAGCGTGAGCACCTGGGGAGCCCCCCTCACGCTCAGGGCCTCGTCTGCCAGCGAGTGGAACAGGATTCCAAACCCAGCTATCAGAATACAGAACAGATCCGAGGAACTCTTTTTTTTAAAAAAAAAAATCCTAAGAATGACAGATATTTGGAATAGAATTCCAGGCCCAACTATAAGTAGCACAGAAGCAGTTGTGCTGTCCCAGAGGGACAAAGAGGCCTGGACCCGACTGACCGCCTCTGTCCCCCGTGGTCCTTACCTTCGTGTGAGTAATGATGCATTCGAGACCACTGCCCACCGGAGCAGAGATCTTCCTGCTTTTTATGGTCTTCATTTGCTGCATCCCTATGGTGGAGTAATTCTCCAGAGATTCAGTCCTGGTATATTAACTGGCCGTTCTGGGTGGGGAGGGAATGGTAGGCTTATAAAATAGCCAAGAAACGAGTCTTGCGCTTCGCTTGTACACGACACACTCTTGCTAGACTGATACAGGCAAATGGGGTGAGCTCGGCGCTGCCTGCTTTAAAAGCTAAGCTGGCCTAACAGCCGAGGCTGGCGCCTGCATCGTATGGCACAGAGACCTTGCTCATCACTGATGTGGGGCGTCAGATATTCTCTATAGTTTCTCACCCGCTAAAGAACAGAACTGACGAAAGGATCCTGAGTGAGCTGGGTGGCATCCGCGGGCTTCAGTGATGGGAGAACCCCGGATGCCAGCTTCCCAGCGGAGGCTGACGTTATAACTATGTCAGACTCAGACAAGAGATCAAATGATCAGCTGATCAAATGATCAGCTCGTCTGCTCTCAGCAGAACGACTTAGCGGCACAGACGGAAGGGACCGTTGCTCTCATCCAAAGCCTCATCCACTGCGTTAGATTTATGGCTATTTTCAGTCCCGTTAATGCCTCACAGTGGCTGATCTTTTCTATTCCTCCCAAGAAAACAGAAAATATTGGGGATGAAATATTGGCGTACAGGTCAATTACCCCACAAAGTAGTTTTGCCTTGTTAGTTTTCACGCCATCGTGCAAACAGAGTGAGGCCACTGTGTGTGTGTGTGTGTGTGTGTGTGTGTGTGTGTGTGTGTGTGTGTGTGGCGGGGGACAGATATAATTTCCATTGTTTAGGAAGTTGGTTTTGCTGCTGTGTGCTCCAAATGCATTTAATTTTTAACGTTTTTTTGGCTCATGACATTGGCTGAGGTCTAGGGCAGAACAATCTAGCTAGCGTCGGATCCTGTCCTCTTGAAACTTAGTGTCTCCATATTTTTACGCTATTTTATGGAGGGATTAACCTCTCCAAGGTTGGAATTTGCTTGCTTTGTCTAAACGAACCCTTCCAGAGGGTTTTCATAATTTTCCGAAGGCTGTCCCTGGAAACATGGATAGCTATGTGCTGACAATCCATGCCGCCGACTTATGCTTTAAAAGAGCGGAGATCAGAACGGTTGACTGACTTGTCCAAAGTCATAGAACAAATCTACCTATGAGATGATATGAGAAATTGCTTTTGTCACATGCTGAGCCGCTTGAACTTCCAAAAAGGACTGGCACTGGGCAGACTGGATTAGGCAGATGCCAGCAGGGCAGCGGATGGCTTCGGGGCTGGAAGGCAGCAATGCAGTGAGCGGTGCGGACACCTGACGTCCAAGGGCAAGGCTGTGCTGGGAATGTGACCTCATGGGGGCAGGGGGTGAGTGTCCGTCACAGGTTGATTCAGGGCTTGCTGGCTCGGCTCATTTGCTTTGACTTGGTCAGTCTTGTGGTGACCAGAATCCAGGGCACCTGGAGGGCACCACAAAAACCCCACTCTGAGTGACTTCCTGTGAGCTTCTGGGCGAAGGCGCAGGATGGTTTCAATGCATGGAAGTTGTCGCATAGCAGCCATGCAGCAACGGTTTGCTGCCACATTCTGCAGGTTTTGATTGTAATTGGGTTGAGCAGACTTTTTTTTTTGCTCCAAACATCTTGGCAGAACGAAGTACAGGAGGGCAAGAGGCATCGTTCTCACGCTCTTTACAACTCCTGTCGCTGGGGCTGTCATTTCGTTGGAAGCCGCTTTGCTCTGGGGAGGGCTACCCAGCAGGCCTGAGAGATCGCTCTGCTTTCTCTACTTAGTTCAAACAGTTAGGTGCCATGTTGTGACGTCATAGTTAATAATAGCTGTTGCATGTGGTGGGTCTCTCTCACACTCTGATTTCTTCTTAGATCTCCCCCATCCTCCCTAAATGAAGTTTAGGGTTCGGTTTAAGGTCTTAAATCTAGTTCTCTAAACAGACAGATTTCTCTTTTCCATTTAATTCCACTTGACCAAGGTGGAGACTGATCACGAGCTGAAGTTTCCTGTACAGTCAGTTGAGGCGACTTTGTAGACGATGCTGACCCAGCTCGACCAAGCAGGCAGGGGGCCGAGTGATATTTCCACCTTCTATGGCCAAGAAATCAAGCCGAAGAGACAGTATTTTATATTTATACCTATCTATTTGATTTTTATGGTAAACACAAAGTTTTTGGGTCAGAGGCAGCCTGATTTATTGACTTCCAGAATATACTGGCATCAGTCCTCTGTGACCCATCTCCCACTCAAGGTGACATGATAAAGGCGCCATCCCCTGCACATGTGGAAGGAGGGGGTGTCTCTAGGACAGTAGAGGAACCCCAAAAGTATGACCCTTGCAGATCTCACAGAAGAAGCTGTCTTTGCTTTCCTCCAGACAGAGGGGCAGATTCTTTTGCTCTCTAACGTAATCACGCCTTCCCTGAAGAGAGAAGGAGAAGGTCCCTACTGTGTGACAGCCCTTTGGATCTGGATGAATGGCTCCAGGGAAGATATATCTGTAGTTCTCTCCTGTGTGACTTATTATCTTTAAGGCCCACGTTTTGTTTACCATTCATTCATCGTTTAATGCACATCACTCAGCAAGCCCCGAACGGGCAGAAACATGTAAATATTCACATTGTTTTTTGATACGAGGGAGCTCAGCTAAGGAGTTAGCAAGTGGCAGAGGTTTAGAGGGACAAGTAGAAACTCAGAAGGTGGGGACAAAGGAACGAGACTCGTGGACTCTGACACCGAGGGAAAGGCTATTTTCCCTGTCTGTTGGGTGTGGGTGACCCCCGGCCAGGAGACATTGATGAAATTGGTGGCCTATTGGAAAACACTGCCCCAGACCCGGCAGGTAACGGGAAAGCAGAATTACCTGGGGATACTTCCAGAAATGGCAGAGGTGGCCCGGTGTGGGTAGTTGAATGGCTATGGGATTAACAATTTTAAGAGAGAAGGGGAAGGAAAATAGAATTTATTATAACAGCTCCATGGAGGTGCTACATTCTTCACATGCTTGGTCACGCACTCACTGTTCTGCTTTGCAGAGGAGAAAACTGGGACTCATGCTGATGAGTGACTTTAAAAAGAATATTCAAAACCAGGCCACCTGAATGCAAACTGCATGATTAATAAGGTTCTTCCAGGCTGGGTCTGAAGCCAGTGTGCCGCCACGTACCACCTGTGTGAGTGGCACACGACACTTCACCTACCTGCGCCTTAGCCTCCTATCTGTAAAATCGACATCACGAAAAGTCAGAGTTTGGTCTGTTTTTCGTTAGGCTGCTTACAAATTAGGCAGTGCGCTTGCATGTTTTATAAAGCCATATGCTACACAAATTCTAGTTATTAATGAAATCCAGTACAATATCGTTATGATCTTAGCATTTTTGGAAGTTAAATTGTTTCTAATTTCTCACTATTGTATTTAATGCTCAATAAGCATCTTAGTCCATATTGCTTTTTTCTTCCTCCTATTTAATTATTTTCTTATTCATGGGTAAATGAGATCCAATGAGAATAAACGAGGGAATAAGATCCCACAGTAGGTCACTTTTCCCACTTTATGTAGACTATCTGCAAACAGCCATAAGATTAGATCTCACTCTGTTTCCTTTCACGGAGCCTGGGGAAAGTTTCTGGAAAAATTTTATCTGTGAGCTGGTGGCTCCATTTTAGCTATTGTTCTGTAACTCTCATGTCTAGATAAGTGGATAAGATCAATTCTATTTCAAAATCAGGGTGGAAGGGTCTTAGTTAGAGTCACACTGGAATACAGGGGGAGGAGAAGCCCCCGGCAGCTTCCTCCAGCCAGCGGGATGGAGATGCTGCTCTCTGCCTGGCTACCTTAGTAGCTTTGGCTGTGGAGAGAAACGAATTCTTAAGCGATGCAGCGGAATGGGCCGGGAAGCCCCAAAGGAGATGGGTGGGACATGCAAGGAAGTGCTTTTTCATAAATGAAAGAAACAGAGAATATTTCATCCCACAGTGAGTTTTCTGTGAAGCCTACTACATAATTTGTTTCAGCTCGCTTTTCTGGCACCCAGTTCATTCTTCCTCCCCATCTCTGTGGGCTGAAAAGAATTACAGTTTCCAAAATTTGTGTGTACTCTCTTCAGCATCATCCCAAGAACATTGCAAAACAGAAAATTCTGAGTGGTTCTCACACAGCCTTTAAAAGACGGTGAAACCCAGAGTTTTCTAAGTGCTTACCCAATCTTCAGCTTTGGTCTGAAGTTAGATGCTTGGGCCATAGTATTGCAAAGG
This sequence comes from Macroglossus sobrinus, assembly GCA_004027375.1. Taxonomy (NCBI): domain Eukaryota; kingdom Metazoa; phylum Chordata; class Mammalia; order Chiroptera; family Pteropodidae; genus Macroglossus; species Macroglossus sobrinus. The sequence continues at coordinate 428,984 of PVKZ01001208.1, read as the reverse complement.
CCTCGTTTTCTGTTTTTAGGAATAGGTGTTTCAGGAGTGGGTGGCAGGGGCCATGCAGGGTGCCTGATGGGGTCCCCTGTACTGTCTACATTTAAAAGTCCCCTCTAGACAAAGGCCAAGCCCTTCAGGGTGTGCGTGGTTATGTGTCTGCGCTTCGGGCCTTTAATACTTTTAAGAAAGTTTTTGTCCAACAGGGTCCTCTTTAGAGAGCCTCGCCTGGCCATCTTATCTACTTGACCCTGCCCGTTCCCGTAGCTCTGTCCCATTCCTCTGCTTTACTTTACTGGTCGCGCTGATCATCAGGTGACCTTATTCTGTGTGTCTGTTTGCTTCTTTCTTATCCATCTCTTCTACCAGATTGCAAGCTCTAGGAGGTGGGGGGCCCGGTCTGTTCTAAGAGCTGCTCTACCTACAGTGTCTATAAAAGTGCCTGGCACACAGTAGGTGCACGATAACTATATGTGAAATAAATGGGTACGTGAAAAGAAAAAACAAAGAAGATAATGAGAGGGTGGAAGAAAAATGTGTCAGAACAATTTTCAGTGACATTTAATAACCACGTTAATTTACTGCGCTGATGAAAATGGGTCTTGTTAGCCTAAGTGACTGACTTTTTCCCTCTTGATAGCTAAGATAGTTGTGTTAATTACATCCATTTTTATTGGCACTGCTAGATTGAACCAGCTCAGGTTGGAAAGTGTTTCATTTTCCTTAGGATCACTAGCACGCTTTATTTACAAAAGTGTTTGTTTGTTTATTTATTTCACAGTTTTCCTTTTATTCGATTTTATGTTTTTAAGTAAACTCCTTAAGCCACTCTAGATCTGTTTGCATTGGCATCCAAAATGAACACGGGTGTGGGTTAGAGAGGGGTCGTTAGGGGGAGCTGAGCTGTTCTGACAGCTGGCAGGTGCAGGGAATCGGAGAAGGGCCAGGTGCGTTGGAGAGATGGCTGAAGGTGATGTGACCCCCTTCTAAGCCCTTTTCCCTTGACCCCCAAATCTTCAGTAGAGCCTGCGAGGCTCACGGAAGTGGAGAAAGAAGCTAAGTGTCTGTGTCAGTGGTTTGTGAGAGGCACTGTGACACGCCTGGAAGGAGGGCGCTCAGGTGAGCATAAATCTCTGTGAATGTGCAAACACCTGGTGGATGGCCCAGGACAGCCACGGGATATGAAATGAGAGCCTCAAACCATGTGAGTTACCTGTGTACAAGTATAGGGAACACATAGCGACTGGGGGTGGGGGGACCTGGCTTTGACAGATGCCAGGGCCACCTTGAGAACCTGGGAGTGGGTGCAGAGGCTGCGCTGAGGTCCCTAAGCACAGCATGGACATTTGGGTAGATCCTGGCCTGGATTTAAAAAGAAGGGTTGTTATGCCTGGTCCGAGTGGCTTTCTGCCCTTGTATTATTCTCACCCTGGGGAGTGTGTCCACTCTTCATCACGACCTGTGCCTTTCGGATCTGTCCTTCGGTACGGCAGAGCAGCATGGCGCCTTGCGCACCAGCTTCTGGATCCGGCTCGGTCTCCTCCCTGTTTAAGCCGTGAGCAGCCATCTCTCTCTAGGAATCACTCCTACTCGACTGCGTCAGTGTTTTCTATCGGATCGCTTGGATCTCATTACAGACTGCACTGAGGCCCCCCAAGTTCACGTGGTAAAGCCTCACCCCTGGTGTGACTGTGTTTGGAGGCAGAAACTTTGTGGAGGCAGCTGGGTTAAATGAGTCTGTAAGGATGGGACTCTCATCTGAGAGAACCGGTGTCTTCATAAGAAGAAGATGAGACACCGGAGTCCTTTTCCTCTGCAGGCACAAAAGAAAGGTCACATGAGGACATGGCAAGGAGGCAGCTGTCTATCTACAAGACAGGAAGACGAGCCAAAATTAAAGTGGTCAGCACCTTGACCTTGGACCTCTGACCTCAAGAACTGTGAGCAAATGCGCGTCTGTTGTTTAGGGCACCCAGTCAGTGGAGTTTTGTTATAGCGGCCTGAGTTGACTAATACAGACAGGCCTTTGCTCGTAGAGTCCTCTATTTCATGATTCTACCCCAGTGGAGGCAATGTTTTGAGGTCCCAAATTCAGTTTTGGTCCTTATTTTCCACTGTCCTCTCCCATCAGGTAGGTCTCCTGTTTTCAGCGTTGCTGTCCAGATTTTGCCTACTTTCCATTTGTCCAGGGAGACGGAAGGGGAACTTGGACATGAAACCGTTTTTGGAGGTTGCTTCTCGCCTCTCTCAGTAAATGATGAGCAAACCTGGCTTCTCAGCAGTCCTGTCACATCACGTGACCAAGATAAGAGAATAAAAGGAGAGGAGGGCTCTAAGAGTTACTGAGAGTCACCGTATTCCTCCCTGATCAACCTATTTCACAGATAAGAAAACTGAGGCTCAGAGAAGTTAAGACCACATGGCTAGCTGGTGGCAGCTCCAGGATTAGAACTCAGATTTGCCTTCTTGGGTTTTGCATTTTGTACCACACTGCCACAATGACTGCCTCTTGACACCCACGAGACTTGAGAGCCAATAAGCCCCTGCATTCGCTGGCAAGATAGCATCTCAACAGTGACATCTCTGTGGTTCGCCAGCAGGACATCTGCATGAAAATAGACTCCTTTACTTGTCTCTAATAATTTATCTCGGACAAATGCTGGCATCTACATGTAAAACCCACAGTGTGTGCACAACTTTGGTTGTTAAGAAGTCTGGGATATAGAGATCTGAGCTCACGACCTCTGCAGAACAAATGGAGGCTGAGAAAACAGAACCTTGGTACCAGCCACACTGCCCTGATATGTACATACAAATGTCATCTGCAGGACTTGTGCTCTGTTACTGTCCCGTTTCCTATCAAGTCACCTTAGCAGATGATTTTCTTCTTTCCCTAAAGAAATAATATGTTCCCTGACAGGTGACCAGAAAATTTAGGTCTTTTGGAAAGGTGTGGCCACCTCATTTTGACAACAGAAGAGCAGAAAACGTACTTGCGATGTGATCATTCATAAATACGGTTGTTCATATTAGCTTCTAGAATCCAGATTTTCCCTCTGGGGTGACTTTAGAGATATAAGGAGCCTGTGGAAACCTTTCACTGAAGGTGGGTTTCCTTCTCAAGAATTATGCCGTTCTGATGTGGACATGTGGGATTCGTTGTAGTGCATAATTGCTCAGTCCTCTTTGTTAACACACACACACACACACACACACACACACACACACACACACACACGTATAGAAATGCTGATTCTGCAGTTGAGTGTGGCCTGGGAGAGCCGTCCATGTGGAAGACACAAGGCTCGTTCTTAACCACGTCTCCCTTTGCACAGCCTCATCCTCCAGGAGGCCACAAGTACAGCATGTTAATTCAGACTTTTCAAAACCATGAAACCGCTGCGTATCTCCATATCCATGTGTGGACTCTCATTTGCCTACTCTGTGTTAACAGAGAAATGTTTGGTTTTAAACAAGACTTTATTTAAGGGGAAACAGTGTATAGGATTACATTTGAAAAATGTAATTACTGAAAAGATAAACCATATGTTGTAGGCTTTGTTCTCCCTCCTTTTCACCGAGGGCTGCTTTGAAGGGTTCATTTGGGGGTGGATGGACATTCTAATGCTTCTCTGAGCTGGATGAGCTGAGCTCAGTTTACCCACCAGGTGTAGGTGTTTACGTTTTGATGCAGTTACTGCCAAGGCATCTTACAGTCTGGTGATCCAGTCTTACTAAAAAAAAATAAGAGTCTAAATGTTGACTAAGAGATACTGAGCCTGACGGTCTACAGCTGCCTCTCAGCTCTTCCCACCGTCCTCTCACTGGAAGACTGGATGAAGACAGGTTGTGACAAGGACACAGGGATGGGGAGCTGGGGCTGGGGGGCGTGGTGGGAATGGGCAAAGTATACAAATAATCTGATCCATATTATGTTAATTATCAAAGTCTTAGGAGTTAATTAAGATATGAATAATAAGAGTGCTTTTAGCAGCCAAATGTGGCCTTTCTGATATAATACAAATTGGTTTTTCTGGATTACAGATTTTTAGTCCAAGGAAGTGACCATCCTTAGCAGGTCATGTCTAAACCAAGGCACACCTAGGAACAAAGGGTAAATAGCCATATTGGGCTCTCACAGATGCTAAAAGCCATTATGTATAGGTTGGTCAAAATCTTTTATGGAGGCCAAGTCTGATTTTGGTAAGCAGAAATCATGATCCTCTCTCAAAGGGATACCAATTTCTGCCTGTTGAGAAGATATCTAAATTAGTTTGGATATGCACGACTCGTGGGTTGTTTTGGGTAGATAAAGATAAGCCGAGGTTGAAAAAGGCTGCTATTCCCTTGCATCCTTGTTGTAATGCTGTAATGAAAGTGAACTTCTGATAAATTGAATCTTTTCAAATGGAGACATTTTAAAACAAACTTTTATGAGCAAGCAAGCACAATACGATCTACTTTGTGAGCTCAGTGTGGTCCAGGTCGCCCTCTTTCAGTCACTCTGACCAGCATCTTGCCAGAAAGTTTTCAGCAGCAGCCAGAAATCCGAAACCAGTGGCTACAGATTGGTCTATTGTAAAGAAAACTTTGAAAGACTTAAAGAGAACAGAAGACTGCTAGATGTTTTTAGTAGAACACTATTGTGGTGTTTAGAGCATACTTTTTGGTTATTTGATTCGATGGGGTTTCTGCCTTTCATTGTCCTTGAACTGTTTTACAATTCTATAGAAAACTGATGGTAATGCACAGTATTCTTTTTTTTCTGTATACGTGCAAATAAATTCCATCTACACTGGATTAAGCCATTTGTGCACCAATTAAGAAAATTCATTTCAGCATTACCGATGGGTTATACCCAGTAGCCCCACCCCTTATGCACAGTTTTGCTTTTCACGGTTTCAGTTACTTGTGGTCGACCACGGTCCAAAATATTAAATGAACAATTCCAGAAGTACACGATTCAGAAGGTTTAAATCACGTGCCCTCTCGAGCAGCATGCTGAAATCTCACGTTGTCTTGCTCTGTGCTACCTGGATCTGAGTCACCCCTCTGTCCAGTGTACCCACGTAGTACGTGCTCCCTGCCCATGAGTCACTTAATAGCCCTATTGGTTATCAGGTCATCTTTTATAATATGGCAATGCAGTGTTCACGTGACCCTTATCTGACTTCAGAACGGCCCCAAAGCACAAGAGCAGAGATGCTGGCAATTCGGATATGCCAAAGAGAAGCCATAAAGTGTTCCCTCTAAGTGAAAAGGTATGTATGTATAGGAAGGAGCGTAGTGTATATCGTGTTCGGCGCTGTCCACAGTTTCAGGCATCCACTGGGGGTCTCAGAACTACCCCTCTGAGAATATGGGGGGAACTACTGTATTTGTCTGGTTTTTGAAGACTCCTCTGAAAAAAATTGTAACTTCTTTTCTTATTTCCTCTTTAATTAAGAGTCAAATAAAATTTTTGATCCATGTTCATTTTATATCATAATCATAATTTTAACCATTTAAAAAATGTATTTCTACTGCTAGCACCAAGGGCTCCGGTTTGGGGCCTGGCTGGATTCTTAAACACTGTTCACCTGAAAGTAAGGAGTGGATTCAGGATATTTCACCCAATTTCCAATCTACATAGCTTAGATACCTTTAATTTAATAAAAGGTTTCACCAGATCTGTGTACCCCCAATATATTAAAATTTCTCCAATAAGGGCCCAATTATAACATTAATTCATCATTTGAAATACTGATTTCAAAAACCTGATCTATATTATGTTAATTATCAAAGTCTTAGGAGTTAATTAAGATATGAATAATAGAAGTGCTTTTAGCAGCCAAATGTGGCCTTTCTGATATAATACAAATTGGTTTTCCTGGATTACAGATTTTTAGTCCAAGGAAGTGACCATCTTTAGAGCTCAAGCTTAAATTAAATGGCATATTTATAATACCATAGTGTTTATGCAGAAATATTTCAACACGAGTTACAAACATCATAACACCGTCTTTTAAGGACATTAAAAAAAACTTTCAGCATTGAAAGTCTCACATATAGCACATGAGCTCATGCGATCTTAAAATACAAAGTAATTTGGTTTTATCTTTGCTGGAAGATAGAAAGACGATGAAATCTCAGTTGGGTCGAAATGAATCCTGATGGCTTGAGTATCATACAGCTATTTAGAGAATCTGCAGAAAAAAATTTGTGTATTAAAATTTAATATGAGTTTGTGCTTTTTTTTTTAAAGAAGGGAAGGAAAGAATTATACAGACTAGGTAGTAATTTACACATAATAAGAGTATAGTGTTTTGCATTTGAACTGTTAAAAAACAAAATTCAGCTGAGTAAGCTGTGAAGATCTTATTGGCTTTTCTCAGTGATTCATGAATCAGGCAGCGTCTCACTGAGCAGATAGAAAGGAGCTTTCATGGGGAGAAAGGAGTGGACACAAGCAAGTGACATCAACAAAAAAGTGGATTGGTCGTGACAGGGTCACTTTTCTGTAGGGACAGCAGGGGCCTCCAGGCAGACGACCTCACTAGTGCTGATTGAGTGGTTTAAGACTGCATTTCTGGGAGCAGCTGAACATGTAATTAAGTTAAGTCCGGTTGGTGGATTGGGGCTTAACATGAGTGACTCCATTTTGGACCTGTTGTTTTGTTTGTAACAATCTATACTGCTGCCAGCTGTTTCCAAGTGAATTAGTGACCCAGCAACAGTGGACCCCAAAACAGCTACACAGAATTTCAACCTAGGTCAGCTGTAAGGATAAGCAATGCCTTCTTCGATGGAATATCTATAGTGGGAAGGGGAGTGGGGAGGGTACATTTAAAGGAAAGGACATTTGAGGGGTAGGGGAGAGCACTCAGCTTAGAAAACATGTTCTTCTCACCAAAAGCCACAGAGAAACCCAAGCGAGTGCCAGGATAGTTCCCTACTGACAGGGCAGAGTCCCTGTGAATTTGGACTTCAAGGTCCCCCATCGTATGCAATTGTGCAATACAAAATTAGGAACAGGAGTTAACAGTTGCACAAGCAGTAGATGTTCTGTTACAAATCTTAAGAGCTGTTGAAGCCAAAATCCTGTACTTTAAGCTCAAAACCTGGAATGGTTGCAGAGAGCTGAGGACTGAGCACTCCGTGAGGGAAGCACAGTCAGCTTGGTTCAGGGAGAACTGTAGCCACGTACAATCTGGAAATCTGGGGACGCGATGGAGACGAGAGAAGAAGGAAATGTGGCAAAAATGTTCCCCTTGACAGCTTGGCTCGGGGGCTCTGTGATACTCTAGAGAAGAGATTTGATTCATCTCTGCCAGAACTACATTGTTCTCATATCTGCAAAGAATATGTATGTAATTTGCTGTACTCTTTTATGCCTGGGCTGTTACAAACTCATGTTATTCAGGGTATAGCTTTAGTTTATATACATTTCAAAGAACTAATAAAGTGGAAGAAATAAAATCTCCCGTTAAAATAAATCTCCTTAGGTTATGTTCAGGAGAAGTATTTGAATTGGGAGAATCTAATGGAGCGTTAGTCTCCGTCTTCACGGATCTAAGTACTCTTTCTGAAAGATAATGTGAAGACGGCCGTTTCATTGGGGCAGGCGGCCCTGTTGCTTTCCCATCTCTGTCCTTCTGCTGTGCCCTCCACTTTGAAACCTCGCTCTCCACTCCAGCAGCAACGAATCCCTCCCCACATCCTGTCCCCAATCCCCCAATTAACTTCCACTCAGCCACTCGCACTTAGCTTAACACTGTATTCTTTCTGGAAGCCTCCATGGACCCACACCTGTACACTGCTACCTCGTACAAAGCTCCGCAATGGCGCTGTGGTTGCATTTTACTTGACTTGTGTTTCTAACTCTGTGTTTGCAGCCATACTATGAACTGCCAGGGGCCCGAGCTAGTCTTCCCTAGTCTCTAGATTTTTCTCTAATTTGACACCTTTGTTTTGCATAATAGAAAACGGAGGCCCAACATCCTTTTTTTTGGCCTTGTATCAGGTAGAATAATCTTCTACGAAACATTTGTAAAAAGCATATAAAATAGCACCAGCATATGTCCAATGCACAGAGTAGCTGCAATTATCTGGGACCAAATTTAAATGGAAAGTTGAAGCCATAAAGTGAAGGGACACTGGAGGCTTCTGCCACCTGGGTTGGCTGCACACTTCCGAACGTAAATGCCAATTTTAAACATTTAGTTCAGGTGGGGTGACAACCCAGGACAAGGTCTTAAGCCCGGGTGACGGGGGAGGCTGAGGCGTCTGAAGGGCTATATCTTGTGAGTGTAGAAAAGAAATCACCAGAAAAAGGGAGTGATAAGAAAATGTCTTCTTATGTGTGGGCTTCGGGCAGAAAAAGAAATATCCCGAGAATGTATAACATAGATCTCTCATATGGGTTTAGCGCCAACTCTGTGTCACCTCCCAGTTTGCAAAACCCCAAGCTCAGGAATGAATGTCATGGCCCCCTCAGCATCTTGTGCTGTCTGACAGAAGTGACATAAATTCCCACTGACGGGGCAGGTTTCAACCCTGACACATAGCTTTGTCAGAGAGATATGCACGGGCCGAACATTAACACGCGGATCAAAGTTTATGTGATGTGCATGAAGAACAAACATCCGTGAGGCTGACTGGTCGAATAAATAACATGAAATGAGTTGACTTAAAATGTTTAAAGAAAAACGAGCCCCACTTTGGTTAAGCAGTACTCAGCAAATTTACAGCAAAAAAGCTAAACTATATTATATCCAAGGCTGGCTACATCATTTGCACGGTCCAGTGCAAAATGTAAATTTAGAGCTCCTTGTTTAAGAAGCAGAAAAAAAAGTATCATTCATGATAATAAAAAGCTTTTTCTTTAAAAACATTTTGTTACTTGTAAAACATAATAGGGAGAATGGCGATACACGAGTAAGAACATAAACTTATCAATTGCAATAATTTTTTGGTGTCATAAATTTAAGTAAATAATACTTTATTCATGTAGTATCTTGATTAACTATAAAATTTTTTAACTCATTTTTTTTCTGCAAATTCATTAGTTCATCAAAATTTATAGTTTTAGAAATTTTATTGTCATTCAATGTCATTGAAAGCAGTGTCAGTCCTCCTGGCAGAGGCAAGTTCACAGATAATTCTTGATAATATTCACTTCTAAGAAGGATTTTTGTGTTGTTGCAACTATTACTGAAGCTGTTAATCTTATTTTATGACTGTCACAATGTTGGGTTGAATTTCTGGTACATTATTTCAAAATATAAATTTTAGTACATCTTGAGCTGATGATTCTTGCAGGAAAATGTTCCTAAAAAGATTTAACTCTTTATACAAATCAGTTTCATGTGAGTCTGAATTTAATTTTAGAGGTAAATTTATACAATGGCATTTTATTGTTTTTTTTTTTTTTTCTAATATTTCCTGTAACCCACTGCGGTCATATAAGAAACCAAAAATGGCTTCATGATTTATACACAATTCAGAAGATTTGTTTATACCTTATATTATAATATGTCCAATTGGAAGAAAAATTAATTTAAAAATGGCCTTCTTTGTTAATAATTGGCTTATTGGAAGCTTTACATGAGAATAACGTTCTTTTCTGTTGAATATGACCATCTTTAAATTGTAATTTTGACTTCTAATTGTGGAGATTTGCTCTGCAACATTATAGAAATGGTCAAAACAAGATATTCTAAACTCGCTAAAGAATTTTAATAATTCTGCGATGTTTTAGTGCACTGTCCATGTGTACAGTTGTATTTTGTAATAATGTGCTGACAAAGTGTAGTGCTCGAGCGTAGCCAGTGTCTGTTCGGGCGTTCAGACTGGAGAGTTCATTTTGCTACGCGTGCTCTAGGGATGGATTTTGGGCGTGGATGGGCCAGTGTCCTCTTGCCACTGGTCCTGGTGCTGCCCGGGCACATGGCTCTTCCTCTCTTTCCGAGCTTTGGCCGCTGCTGTCACTATTAATGCTTCTGCCCATGGCTCACTTCGCCAGAGGGCCCGAGCCTGTGTGTATCTGTGAGGGGGGCTGTGCCTATGCCACCCCGTGAATGTGCCATCAGACTGGACAATACTTTGATATTTCAGTGGTAAAGCATGCGTATTACACGTGGTCTTTGCGTGTATGTGGAATCACCCGGACACAGGCACATTTCCAAGACAGGTCCTCGACCACTTTCTAAGGAGATTAATTCTTCAGTCCTGCTATTGGATCGCTCCCCGGTCTTAGCTTTTTTTCCATCACTGCCTGAAACTAACCGAACGAGGAGCTGAGACCAAGAGCAAGTTTACGGGAGGAATTTTGGAAGTTATTCTTCATGGCAATTTGAAAGAGTGGTACATTAGAAATGGCCTTTGAGAAGCTGGATGATTGAAATGATATTCTAATGGCGCCGTTGGAGGCTTTGGTGTAGTTAAGCAAAGCCAGTTGGATGAGAGGTAAACTAACCTCATTCTTTCCGATGTCCCGTCTCTCAGGAAAGAAAACAAAAGGGCTATGTCTTCACTTTTAATAGGATATGATAAACACAGGAAGGGGGACAGCATTCATTTTGTTTAATATTCCATGAAGGTATTTGAGCAAGGCAATATTTTATTGTCCGAGAGTATAACAAATGTCTACGTCATTTCCCAGTAATGAAACATGTCAAAGAAGGATCATTGCTCAGGAAAAGTGGAGTTTAAAGAGCACGCTTTTACTAATAAATCATAGAATGTAACGTAATACGGTGTGGCTATGCTAAACAAACGATTATATCTACAAATGGCATCTGAGCTGAAAGAGAAGCATGCATTCTGTTGCTTTGCTTTGTTCTCCACCCCACACTCACACACCCGCACAAGCACCCATACTCACACGCATACACACGCATCTCACACACACACACCGCATCATGCTTAAAGGGTGGGGATGTACAGTTGACAAGTGTGGCTATGGCTGGTTTTCCTCACCTCTGCCCTGGTGTCCTCCTCGGAGTGTCGTGTGTGTGTCACACTGGCGTTTAGGAGATATTTGTGTGCTGGTTACTCATCCCTGGAAGAGAATAGGATTTGATCAAATCGACTGTATAATTAAATGAATATCAAAAGCCCCACCTCCCATCTACCCCCGCCCCAAACACCACGACACCAACTGTCACAGTTAGAACCTCAGGCTTGATGGTGAACTGTATAGGGATGCGTGCGTGTGTGCATGCATGCGTGTGTTAGTGTGTGTGTGTGTGTGTGTGTGTGTGTGTGTGTGTGTGTGTGTGTAGTTTGGGGGAAGCAGAAACCATTCTCAGCAGGTCTGACAGCATTTTCTAAATGTTATTACTGTTGGCAAAGTCTTATCTGAGATGAGGTGGTAAATTAGTAAACTGCCATGGAGAAGTATGATTTTGTAAAATTAGATGGGGTATAAAGAACCACAATTAATTCCAGGCCCTCGGGCAAGCGCGATGAAGTAACTGGAGTCTTTGTTCCCTGAGATTATCAGATACGCCATCTCCTCTCCTGAGTAACCCCGGCTGTCAGCCGAGATGCCAGGTATGCACTTGCGACGCGGACAAGGCCACCCCTGAATTACATTTTGTTGTCTTTAGGGAAAAAAAATGAGTGTATCACCCTCCAGGGGTCTGTTTTCTCCCATCAAGCCTGCATCTCAATGCCACAATTTATCACATCTAAAAAATGACCATGGATTGGTTACCGGCTCCAAATGAGCCAATGAGATCCACGTCGAAAGACTCAGAAAACCCTGAAGTGCATGAAAACACGCGTTAGGCCTATGAAGCGTCTTGTATTTTAAGGGCGGCTGCTGGAAAGCTTTTAGAGAGACAGAGGCTGAGAAAATCTTTCTATTTACACAAAGGCTCACGTGGAGGAGGGAAGAGGGGAAAAGAAACGTGGAAAAGTTCAGGTGCAGATCGTACAAACTGACGCCCCCTTCCCATGGGTCAGCGCTACATCGGGACATCGTGGCAGCCCGTCTGTGGGCCATGTGCGACCCGCCATCCTCTTGCTGTTGGATGTCAGCTGTCTCTGCGTTTTCGTCGAAGATAAGCTCCTTGGACTTCCAGTAATCAGCCTCTGAGGTGCTGGGCTCTCAGGCGCTACTCGTGTCGTGTCGATGTCACAGACCTCGTGGTTTTTCACTCTTTGCCAAAACAACCTATGATAACAAACCAATCGGATGAAGAGTTAGAAGGGCTGGGTCTTAGAGGCTACGCATAGTTCAACCTCTCTTACAGTGCTAACGTCCCTTTTGCAGTAATTTGGTAGAATATGTCCTCAGGGACACTTGTTAAAAAAAAAATAGAAAAATATGAGAAAATAGACTTGGATAATCATCAGCGGAACTTTCTGCTGAGATGGAAGGTTTGCAACTATATAATCTAATTCATAATGTACGTGGGAGTCACCAATATGACACTTTAATGGATGGCTCAAACATTTGACTCATTTTACACATATTTCTTGATTGCTTACGACATGCCAGACATCATTGTAAGCCCTGGGAAGATGGCTCTTTTCATGGATGAGACGTGAAATAGTAGACCAAGGTTAGAGGCAGCCATCTTAGTTTACGGGATGAGGGAAGGTCTTTCTGAGCGATGACCTTCACTGAACTTCGAGAATGAGCCAGTCACATGAAAACCTGGGAAAATGACATTCTGGCCATCTTCCCACTTGAAGGCAGAGGCAGAAACGGGTTTGCTGTGTTTGAGGCACAGGGAGTGAGCGACAGGGAGAAAACTGAGATGAAGACCAGGTCATTTTGGGGTGTTAGGTATTAGTTAGAACTTCAGATTTAATTTTAATTGCAACGGGAAGGCCTTGGAGGATTATCATCAGGGGGTTTGCACGATTTTGTCTTCTAAATATATCAATCTTACCGCTGTGTGAAGAGGAGGATATGCTGGGGACAGAAGGGCAAAGCAGGGAGACCAGCTAAGCACTAAAGTGGTTGAGGCTATAAATATTGGAATCTTGAATTACAGAAGTGACAATGAGAAACGTTTATAAAATGTTTGCAATATTCCAAGCACTGTTCCAGGCATTTCAAGTACAGCAATGCACTGAATGAGATGGCTGAGGCACAGGATGCTGGGATGGCACAGCTGGAGTTCAAGTCCAGGCAGTCTGTGTTCTTGACTGCCCCTCAGTTAAGGTGGAAGCAGTGGAGATGGAGAACATGGATGGTGTATTAGTTTCCTATTGCTGCTGTAACAAATCACCTCAAACGTAGTGGTTTTTACCTTACGAGATAAGTATTTTTTAAGTTTGTAGGTCAGAAGTCTGAAATTAGGTTTACTGAGTGAAAATCAAGGTGTTGGCAGGCTTGTGTTCCTCCTGGAGAGTCTAGCAGAGAATTTATTATTATTATTTTTTTTGCATATTCTAGCTTCTAGAGTCTTCTAGAGTCTTCTCATGCATTGGCTCATGGCACCACATCACATAGCCTTTTCTCCCTTTGCTTCCACTTTTACCATTAATGCCTTTTTTCCTTCTCTCTGATCTCAGATCCTCCTTCTTACTTTCTAGAATGACATCAGGTCTACACGGCTAATCTAGCATGATCTCCTCATCTCAAAATTCTTCATCATAACTGCAAGGTACCTTTTCCGTTCAATGTAATGTATTCACAGGTTCTGGAGGTCATATAATAATGTGGGGGCACATTATTCAGCTTACTATACACAGGTTCATTTTAAAGGCAATGCCAACGGGACCTTGCTGACCAATTGGATGTGGTGAAAATGAGCGAAGCCCGCTGGAACTCTGATTGACAGTGTGTTGAACATATACAGTGATCTCAAGAGAAGTAATATCTCAGCAATCTTGACTCTTGCAGTTTATGAACAAGTTCTATCTCTTCATTTCTTTAGATTTTCTTTGGTTTCTTTGATTGATGCTCTTACTTTTCAGCAGACAGATCTTGAAAAATTTTAAGTAGATTTATATATAAGAATCTTGTTCTTTGGGTGCTATTGTAAATGGTAATTTTTTTTTTAAACTTTAAATTTGCCCTGTTTTTGTTAGTCTCGGAAACACAACTGATTTTTGAATATTGCTCTTATTTCCTGTAACCTTGGTAAATTCACTTATTAGTTCCCTTATCTTTTTTTGTTTTTGTAGATTCTTTAGGATTCTCTATGTGGACAACCATGTAGTTTGTGAATAGACAGTTTTATTGTTCACTTTTCTAATGTTTATACTTTATTTATTTTTTTATTGAATTATTACACTGATTAGGACATCTAGTATGATGTTGAATAGGTTTAATGAGTGGATATCTTTGCCTTTAACCCGATCTTAAGGAGAAGGCAGTTCAGAAGTTAGCTGCTGGTTTTGTTTGATTGTTTGTTTGTTTTTATATTCTTTATTAGATGAAGAACAGTCTCTTATATTCCTAGTTTCTTGATATTTTAAAATCATTAATGTGTTGAATTTTGTTAAATTTTTTTTCCTACCTCTATGGAAAAGATCATATGGTTTTTCCTATTTAGTCTATTAACATAATGAATTACATTTATTGTTTTTTAAATTTAAGCCAGTCCTTGCATTCTTGGGATAAACACCATTTGGTCATGACATATTAACCTCTTTACATATTGCTAGATTTTATTTGTTAATATTTTGTTGAAGATTATGTGTTTACATTCATGAAGAATATTGCACTGTAGTTTTTTTTTTTTTAATTTCCTTGTAATGTCTTTGGTTTCGATATTAGGGTAATGATGGCCTCATTAAATGAGTTGGAGAGTATTTCTTTGCTTTCTGTTTTTTCAGTAGAGACTGTTTAGAATTTGAATATTTCTTTTTTAGATGTTTGCTGGAACTTCCCAGTGAAGTCATCCAAGCTCTCTTTATGTAAAGGTTTTGAGCTGCAAACTCAATTTTTTTTAATACATGATAATAAAGGACTGTTCTGATTATTGATTTCATCTTGAAAAAATTTTGGTAGTTTGCATCTTTCAAAGAATAAGTCCCTTTTGTCTAAATTGCTGAATTTGGGGACATAGACTTGTCTGTAGCATCCCCTGTTATTCTTTTACCTGTGGGGTGAGCAGTGATATCTCTTTTTTCATTCCTGATGTGGGCAAATTATAATCCCTGCTTTCTTCATATGCAACAAATGTCGCTATATTGTAGTTTAATTTTTTTCATCTTAAAGTATTTAAAAACTTCCTCCAGACTTTCTATTTGAATCATGGGTTATTTGGAAGTGTGTTCTTTGATTTCTAAATATTTAGGGAATTTTTCAGATATCTTTCTGTTACTGATGTCTAGTTTAATTCCTTTATGATCTGAGAACATACGTGGTGTGATTTCTGTTCTTTTGAATTTGTGAAATGTTTGTTTTACGGCCCAGAATATAGCCGACCTTGCCGATTGTTCTACATGATATTGAAAACCAGGTACCATTGTTGTTAAGTGCTGAATCCTACATAGCTTCAAGTTCAAAGTTTCGTACAGTTTATGTTGCTCAGCACGTTGGTACAGAGCGTTAGAAAGATAGAAACGTATGCCTTCTTGGTTAAGGCTTTAGTTAGTGGAAGAAATAAGCACAGTTAGTGAAAGAATGCTATAATTTAGAAAAAAGGAAAGATGCGTCTTTTAAAATAGATTTCCTAATAGAGTGTGACTGTCATGTTTTGCCTACTTTCTACTCAAATTCTAGCTCTGTGTTTTTCCATCACCAGGGACACTCGACCTCAACCTGAGATAGCATCTATTGCATGGGGTGTTGGGGTCACTTCTGACCCAGGGTGATGGCACAATGTAAGCAGTTTTATACTTCACTGATTCTGAGCCCTGGGTCTCCACTGTCGCTACCCAGTGCTTCCAGGAGCTCTTAAGTCCTATTTAGAGGTCCACTTTGCTGAGAGTCCGTGATCAGAGTCCACTACAACAGCACCCCAAGTGCATCCTTGTTAACGAAACAGCTACTACAGAGGGTGGACGCTGCACCCAGAAATTGCTTTGTCTTGAGGCAAGTAATGACCTTGGCAAAGCCCTCACTGCTCTAAAAATCAGCAACATCTTCAAGCAGCATTTTAGAGTGATGTGTCTGGGAAATTGCAAGCACAAAAAAAAAACACATCTGTGTCTATCGTTGGGGAAAGATAAACAGGACCAGACTGAGGACGCTGTGGGAAAAACGTTCTTGTCTGCGTACTGTTTACTGCCTTTCTGGCGGAAGAAGTGCCTTGGACGTGTCAGATGCTGATGATGAGCTGGTGCAGACTGTAGTAGTCTCAGCTAGTTCCCACGAAGGCTAAAAATGACATTACGTCAACATGACTGACAGAGGCTCCGCTGATCATTCATTCATTCATATTCGCCCACGTTATAGCAAACTCAAGACCATCAAGAAGCTCACATTTATCTTTGCATTCTAGATTTGGGGCCACTATGTATGAAAATGTAGTGGTTGCCCCATTTCTGTTAGTCTAGTTATGGATGTTTTTAGGATATGCCGGCTTTTCCATGAGAAACTATGTTAGATTGCTAAACAACAGATTTATCTAATGTTTTCTCAGAGCAGTTAATATTCTCAACCTACACGATAAATTGGGGATAAGTTGCTATTTGCTATTTAAAGAAGGACTTGCTTTTATTTGCTTGAATGACCGATCTGACCGAATGAACGGGAAGTTTCGGCCTGTTGATGAAGTCAGAAGTTTGCCAAACCATCTAGAAGAACAATATTACTTTTTCTATTCTGGAGTAAAATTATGAGGTCCCGTCTCCAAGTGATCTTTCGGAGCCATCAGATAAAAGAAGATGTTGGTTCATACGGGCCTTTTTTGGAGGAGAGAGTGAGTCCTCCTCTCTGTCAGCTCTGCTGGCTGCACCTTTGCCAAGTTCAGATTGAAGACCTATTAGTCACGTCTGGCGGGAGAGCACACACTGTATCCGTGGCCTTCAAGGTGATGTACGGGCATCTGATATGCTATTCATTTCCCTCGACAGTTTCCAGCACCTACAGCCTACCCAGCATCCCATAATCAAGGATCCATGGATTGGCAGGGGTGCCAGTTATTGAAGTGACAGGTTTGTGCTAAACCCTAGGATCAGCGGGTCCTAATGAATCAGCCAGTGGAAGCCTGCTCCAGTTAGAGACGGAGCTCCCGGCCAGCTGCCAACCGAACCACGTGCTGGTGCCCTCACCTGAACAGCAGGGCTTTGGGAAAATGCCTCATAAAACCCAGGGGCAGTTGGGACTGAGGCGTTATGTGCATTTAAAGGCCCTCGTGATAAGGTGTCCCTTTTTTCAACTCTGCTCACCAGTTACGAACCCCTGCTTCTGGCCACAGACTCCAAAGAGATGAAAACCAATGATATTTTTTTTTCCCCAGCAGGGTAAATAAATGAGAACTCAACTTAGAAATGGGACAACCTCTCTTATGCTGTGAGTATTAAACTAGAAGAGGGTACCAATGATGCAGAAAATCTGATCGCCATCACCCTGGGAGAGCGGGGCTTTCTTCTAATGCGTGGAAAGTTCCCCGCGAAGGATTCCATTGAGGGGGAAACACTTCTCAAAGAGGCCCAGGTGATCTGTCCTGTGGCGCTGAACCTTTTTAATATACATCCTCGTATTGACTTATTGGTGGAGCACACTCAGACCGCAGAGTTCCTGTTTGCTCTGTTTCTTAGGGATGGAGTTATTCTGTGGTCAGAGACACCTAAGGCCAGGAAGCATGCACACGAAAGATCTGAGGAAGGGCTAGGAATCCGGGCTTCCAGGAAAAATATTGACAAGGCAGTAAAAATACTTTCCTTGATTACTCAACCTCATATTTTAAACCTAAAATTACAGGAACTTTTCTCTTTTAGTCATTTATTTTTAGCTTCTCTATTTTTCCACCTTTTTGGGTTGTCTTGGCTTACCGTTTAAAACACGGTCTATTTATATCGACTCCGCAGATCGAAGGATTAGCAAAGCCTTTAAATCATCGTCATGGTTTCCCATCGGCCAGTTCTCAAGCTGCTTGGTGCCTCTCAGCTTCTGGAGAGAAACGGATAAAGGGGAGTTTGTCACTGGGCTGAAGGAAACTTCGACAAGTCCTTTAGCGCTGGCTTTCACAGAAGCCACCATGTTACCCATTTCTTACCTTGGACCCAATGTCAAATCGTTACGCATCTAAGTCGAGTCTGAGTTTATCAATATAGGGAGGAATGTCACTTGAGTCATCCATCCTGCCCTCCTCGGCCATTTGCTATGATACGCCTCACTCTGACATCCCCACTTGCTCCTCTGTTTTCTTTTTATTCGTTGCACTATGTGAAATGGGACGATATATTTATTTGGGTACAGTAGTCCTGCTTATCCTTGGGGACATGTTCTAAGACCCCCAGGGGATACCTGAAGCCACAGATGGTACCCAATGCTATATATATTGATTCTTCTTATACATAGAGGCCCATGACACAGTTTAATTTACAAATTAGGCTCAGTAAGAGACGAACAATACTATAAATAATACTAAAATAGAACAATTATAACAATATACTATAATAAAAGTTATGTGAGTAAAATGAGGGTCACTTCTGTGGCGTC
The DNA here is from genome assembly GCA_004027375.1 of Macroglossus sobrinus. Lineage (NCBI taxonomy): Eukaryota > Metazoa > Chordata > Mammalia > Chiroptera > Pteropodidae > Macroglossus > Macroglossus sobrinus. The sequence continues at coordinate 410,437 of PVKZ01001208.1, read as the reverse complement.
TGTACTGTGGCAGTGGATCTGATAAGCAAAATGGCTACTAAGTGGCTAACAGACGGGAACTATGTACAGTGTGGTGACAGTGGACAAAGGGGCGATTCACGTCCTGGGTAGGACAGGACAGGACGGTGCGAGATTGCGTCACACTGCTCAGAACTGCATGCAATTAAAATGTATGAATTGTTTATTTCTGGAATTATTCATTTAATATGTTCAGACCGTGGGTAACAGAAACCGCAGAACATAAAACCATGGATAAGGGGGGACGGCTGTGCTTTTTTTTATTATTTGTGATTTTTACTAGATTGTAGCTGTGGGGAAGGTAGGGGGCTTTTAGCTGCATTCCTGACATGTAGGTGAGGGCTGGGCATGGCCTCTTCATGAAAATGTGCTTTTATTGTTGAACAAAGAAGTCAAAGTTTTGTCAATGAACATTTTTCAACCGATCTATTTATTGATTCGCAACTGTCAACGCTTATTTCTCTCCAACTTCAATTCGACAGAGACACCTCTTCTCTCTCTGCATCCAGAAAGTCAGATGAGACTGGCCACAGCTGGACAAAATTGCCCACCACCACGATATTGATGACACTTCATCCTGCCTTTGAGTTCCTGCTGAAGATCCCCAGATCATGTTCAGAACGAGTAAACACGTGTGCAAGCTTTTGTTGAGTCCTCTCGAGTCCAGCCCTGTGTTTTTAACAGTGTTTCTTGGGGCCGCCTGGGGTGTTCCTGGCTCTGCAACTTGCTGTTTATGTTTTATATATCATCGCGTTTGCCCGCTTTATAAAAATACATACACTCTGGCTAAGCAGCCATCGGGAACACACAAGGGACTTTGACTAAGACAGAAGAACACCTTGGTCCCCTGGCGATGAAACGCAGCCGCTCCCTCCTGGAATGAATTTGTGCTGCAGGGTTGGGTTAGAAAAAAAAAAAGCGTTGCTAGGAAACTCCACTTTGTGAAATGTGTGGAAGCCTCTTAGCTGTGGGAGGTGTCAGCATGTGGAGGATGGCGCCTGCACGTGAAACTTCACTTCCCCTAACCACATGGTCTCAACTGGAAGAGGCCGGAGAGCTGGTCCATCTCCATCATGAGCATACATTGCTGAGCCTCCTTCCCTTACTGCTGGCTATGCCTGGAGGATGCAGGGCCTGGACCACATAGTTAGGAAAGTAAGTCTCCTGATGTGAGAGTTCAATGCAAGCGAGCACATAGCACACTGCAGTGATGGGCAGGTGTCTGTGTCGTCATGATCACTGTAGACGTCGGTTCAGCAATCTTACGTGTGGTGAGCATGACAAAGAGCTACAGTACTTAAATATGACGAGGAACTCTGAGCGAGCATTTACCAGGGGACACGCACTGTTCAAAGTACTCCGAAGCCTCCTTCTACTTCTCACATGTGAGGCAGGTGCTCCTATTATCATCCCTGCTTAAAACTGAAGAAATGAAGGTTCAGAGAAGCTAATTTCCCTGTGGTCCCCGGGATCTGAAACCAAAGAGCTGTCCTCAGAGCCCACTTACGGGCACCCCAGCCCTGACAATGACCGAGGACGTCGTTTGCACAGCCTGAGAAGTACCTACGAAAGGGAGTCCTTCTCGTTCAGCTTCTAAGACTTGGCCACTTCTCTATTTTTGAATCCACAAATATTATAATTTCCACGAGAAACCTCAGAGGTCCCATTTATGGCTCAGGTGAGGGTTGACACATTCCATCCAAGAGTACCCAGGCCTCATTCATTTTCCAAAATACAGCACATTCTATTTATGAGTCTGTTCCACATCGTTGAAGGAAACCCACATCCCAGCAGTTAGCTGAGCCCCAGCCATGTGGTGTCACAGCGACCTTGACCTCTTGGCCTGCTGGAGCCCGCCGGCTAAGATTGAACAGTTCCCGAGACGGGGAGTGAGGATTGAGAGACAAAGAGAGAGACAGAAGATAGAGTCAGGAGGGCTAACAGTCAATAATGCACCCCGGAGTTTATTTAGCACAGCACATATATACCCTTGGAAGAGCAGGAGAAGCAACACCCACATATATGCAAATGATTGCTGACCTTTACATAAGTTCTCTCAAAACATCCTTGTTCCTGTTTTTGTCTCTTATTCCCTGGGGCAAGGAACATTCAACTCTTTCCATTAAGCCAAACTTCCCCCTTCAGTAAGGAGCCCACCTGCTCTGCAAACTTCTAGCTTGCAGGCATCCAACCCTGTCTGCAGGGCATTCAGCAAGAATGGCTGCCAACGTTTGCCCCCTCACACTCTTGGTCTGATCAATTCCCAGTAAAGGACTCCGACTCCAAAGACAAATGAGGATGTTTCCGTGGTTTGCTTCCATAAGGAATTAAATCTTCTTTTCTGATATGTCTCTTGACACCCATTCAGCAAGATAAAAAAAAAAAAAAACACCTCGGAGAAAATGAGTGGAGTTTTCTAAATAGCCATATTTATTTGATATGCAGATAAAAGCTGCATATGCCCTGTGACTACCGATGAGACTTCAGTCCTACTATGTCCCCATCTGTGCCTCTTCCCGATGCCATCAGAGCTTCAGGCCTTTGCAATCATTTGCTTCATCTCCGAAAATCCAGATGCCAATGTCTCTTGGAGAGGTAGCACAAGACGAGCTGTCAATCTTTAGCATCCTTTTGTGATTCGGTTCATCCTAGAGAGATTGGGCTGTAGAATCAGTAAAGTTTCATCTCCCTCTGGAGAAAGAAGGGGAGGAAGAAAAGGTTTGTTTGGCTCAGAGGCACCAGCTGATGGAAGAGGCCACTGGGGACTCTGGACTGTCAGTGGCCCTATAGGAGGGCACTGCTCACTTGAAGAAAAGGAGTCTTAGTATGCTGGCTTTGGACCCTTCCTGCTGTGTGTTCTCCCCGCTCCCAGTCCCAATCTTTATCAGGGCTAAGCCTATTTAAGTCATGACTTTCAACACGTGCCAGTAGAAGGCTCGGCCTGAAACTTTATTAACGTAAAGAGAAGGTAAGAAATAGAAATACTTACGGGATAGCAGAGAGTAAGCACTTATTTTTATGGAATGGATAGATGACCTTTTGGAATAATTAATGGAATAAGAATGAACTCTATCCATCTTTCAGAAAGTCTTGCTCTATCTCCACAAATAGCTGTTGGCCTATATTTATTTCCTCTGTTCCTTAGTCTTCCTTCAACAGGGAAAAGATTCTAATCCAGCTGAGGAAATATAAGGAAGTTCCTTTTAGATCCAAAGGAAAGGCCGATTGACCTTCAAAGTATTGCGTTATTCCTAAAATCCAGGTAAATGGGAAGTCTTCTTTGTATAATTTGATGAAGGCATGGTTGACCATAGAAAATGTGCAGTTCCAGGCACTGGGTGGTCTCCTGCCTGTCTTAGGGGGTTTGGGTTTGGTGTGCCCAGAATATAGATTCTTCACACTTGTCATTGGAATGCATAAAGAATGCATAAATGGATAAGTCCTTCATTTTGTGGCTTGCATCTGATGGACTCGAACTTAATTATTTAATTATTTAATTATTTTGGGTCTGATGGACCTTGAACTTAATTATTTATAACACGTGGGAGAAAGGAATGGCAAAGCACAGTGTCTGTTGGTTAAGATGCTCTCCATCCTTCCTCATGTGGTCCACCCTTCCCATCAAGCAGTGGAGTCTGATTCCCTACCTCCGGAATTACAGATGGCCTTATGACTTGCTCTGACCAAGAGAATGAGTGGAGGTGATTTTCTGGGACTTATCAGGCCAGACCTTGGAAAGACTGACGACTTCTATTTTCATCCTTTTGGTACCTAGATGTCACCAAAAGGAGCTTGGGTAAGACTCCTGGATCATGGACCCTTTGGCATGGACCAGATGTCTGGCAAGGCTATAAGATAACTTCTCCTTTTCCAGAGTTTCATAAAATGAATGATATACTCTGTCCTCTTGCTCAAAGTTTCTTTCATTTGGAATAATGAATGGAAGATTTATCCATATCGTTGCAATGGTCAGCATTTCTTTTCCAGAGAAGGAAAATGAAAACTCAAAGAGGTGGGTGACCCGACAGGAGGGGAACAGCGCTTACTGCCACCTTCCTAGATCTTAACCATTTGGTGGAGGCATGGTGGGCATAGGGAACATGCGTATTCTGATAGTCTGATGTGAGGGTGACTTTGCTACAGGATGAGCAACTGACATAGCAGTGTCAGTCAGAACCCTTCACCTAGATATCTCAGCTGGGAATAAGGAAGAGGGTTAAATCACTGTGATGTGAGCTCACACAATGAAATCAAACATATACATACAATAAAGATTGTCAGCACCTTTTTTTACCCTTAAAGCTATAGAGTAGGAAGCTTAAGACCATGTTTCCTGCACCGTGGAAGGAATTTGAAGCAAAAGAGAAAAAAAGCCAACATACACATTAAAGCAAAGATAAGGGGTGCAGGAGGGGAGCCCTCGCCATTTAAAGCTTTGATTCCATTTGTTTTTAAGGGCTAGCAGCATCCTTGCCTTTCTAATAAATTGGTTATCGAAACCTTGATTTGATACCTTGAGATGTTTCATCATCGACCAATAAATTTGCTCTAAATTAATTTGACTTAGGTTTCTGTCGCTTGCAATCAAAAGAACCCCGAGTTCTTAAAAGGATTTAATTAGAATTTGTCATTTGCATAATATTGCCACATCTTATTTAAAAAAAACACACACACACACACATAGTCTTTTCTAGTAACTGTAGTTAAATACTCTGCATCTGTATTGTGCCAGGAAAGATGACAGCACTGTATTTACTTTTCCAAACAACCTTTGTTTTCATTTGGCACATACAGAGGCTGAAATATTAACAGTGTATCCCAGGAGACAATCCTAGTTCTGTAAGGTCTATGGGTGATAAAATATATTATATAAATACTCTGTGTTCAAGATAAGCACATTCTATACATTTTTTTTCCTGCTGGGAGTTACTCATTTTTATGGAAAATGATCTGGCCCACTGTAATAAATGTGAGGAAAGCTGCTGGGAGATACCTTCTGTAATTCTTCTCGTATCATGGGCAGGTAGTGAATAATGTCTTCTGTATTTTAGGGTCTCGTTTTTAGAAGTAGAATACTTGCAGGGGGCAGGACGGGAGGTAGTTAATCTCCCTCTAAGTAGAACAGATGCCAATAGCAAAAATAAGTCCTTATCTCATGCAAATAAGTGTTCCTTTTTTTGAGGACCAGTCCCCAGTGCCCCCAAGAGAACTCTGTGAGTGATAGAACTTAGCCCACGGTTGAGTTTCTCTGGTTTGCTGTGCTTGACTCTCTCTCATCTCCCTGATTTTACTCCATCCTTTGTTTAGTGACTTTGCTCCTTCTGTCATTTCCCTTTCTCTTCCTTCTTATCCCCCCAGGGCTTGTTGAGTACAGAGCCAAGTCCTCCATCCCTCCCCATCATGCCCATTTGTGAAGCGGAGGGGTGACCACACTGTCCGTCCACACAAAGGGAGCACTCGGCCATTTCCAGGTTGGACTTCCGTGCTCCAGCAAGTCGAGATGCTCCATGGGCAAATGAAGTTGGAAACAGAGAGTAATTGAATTACAGATTCCTATTGTGTTCAAGATGTCAGCTCGTGCACACATGTAGCAATTCTTGATTGCTTAAGAGGTCTCTAGTGTGTTTTTGGCAAGTAAAGACCTTAACATGTGCCTGGCTCTGGTCCAAGTGACACACACAGCTCTGGGATTACTTAAGTACTCATCTGCCTGCATTTTCTTCCAATTCCTTAGAAAGAAACTTGAAAACAAGGACAAAAGAAAGAAAAGAGGTGTTGACCTTGATGACCGAAATAATTCCTTTGAGATGAATTCCAAGATAAGCTTCAAGATGAAAAAGATAAGACACCCCTCAATGGAATACTTGCAGAAAATAAGATCCAAAACAGAGTTTCTTTAAAGATCAGGGGAAAAAGTAAGAGACTCTAACCTTTGGAAATGTGTGTGTGTGTGTGTGTGTTCACGTGTGTATATGTTTGATTTCATTGTGTGAGCTCACATCACAGTAATCTTTCGTGACTTTCAAATGTGCCTCGGATGAAAGACAAACAAAAAATAATCCAGAATAGAGGCTGCTCTGTGTGACTTACTGATCCGATTTATGAAGCCCCCGTGAGGTAAAAAGAATGAGGAAATGGACCGAAAAAACCTTAAAAGTTACCTTTTTAAAATAATAATATTTTAGATGTAGATATAAATCACCATTCTTAGTGTCGATTACAATGGCCAAGGTGAGGATTTGTAGTTCCAGACAGAGAGGAAAGATGGGAGAACAGAAAGGACCTTGAAGATACTAGGGAGTCATGTGCATCCGTGTGCTGGGGGTTCAAGCTTCCTTCTCTCCAACAGGAAGCATTCCTGCCTTGTCTTCTGGGGGCCTCCTGTGCTCACGAGACGCCCCCCTTGGGCACTGGAAAGCAGAATGAGCGTTAAGCTCATTTGACTTTGGTCTTGATGCGCCCTTTGCTCTATAGAAAAAGTGGTCCCCTCTCTCCCTTTCCATCAAGCACAGCTGGCTGCACATCAAACTCTAAATAGAAGAGGATCACGAACGGTCATGGAACTTGGTGGTAGATGAAAAGGGGATGATGGGATGGAGAGTCCTCTGGAACTCAGAAAGACACCTCCCTTGCTCCCTCCCCTGGGGTAGACTTAGCAGCCCAATCACCTGATGCATGGGCAGGTTGTAATCATAGAATAGGGTAAACATTTCAAATCTGGACCATTCTTGGAAAATTTGAAGGGAAGGATGAAGGTGGGGGATGCTTACATCACCTACAACTGTGTGGAAACCAGTTTAATGGGTATTCCCCCCCCCAAACATCTAGCCAATTGAAGCTGAAGAAATAGGAGGGTATTAGGGGGCATTACTCCAAGTGTTAAGACATATTTTTAATCAAGTTTGGATGGTGTAAAGATGCAGACAATGGCCCTGGGCATCCGCAGATCCGGGAAAAGAAGAGGCCATTGGATTAATAGAAAAATAATTGCAGGGGGAGAACGTAAAAAGTGAAGCAGGAGAGACACTCGACAAGGGAGATGAAGAAGGATGCGTCAGAATCTGCGTGCGTTGCTCTCTCTCTCATTCCTTCCTGTTGCAGTTCCTATTAAATTGTAGTTTCCCATAAATTATTTTTTAAAAAAATCTTTCCTATGATACTGAACACTCTGTAAATGCTGGGCTGAGCCCTGTGACATGTGCCTTTTGTATTCTGCAGTCATCCCCGTTAACCCAGTGCCAGGAGCTAAATGAGCACTCCATAAACACCCCTTTATGGAGGGTTTGACCAGAGATGGCTAAAGGACCAAGCTACAAAGTGGAAAAAGCTGGAACGCATCAGTGGTGCATTTTAGAGAAACCACTGTTGCTTGCTTCTTTACTCTGTTATTCAAGGGAATTTTCCTTCCACGTCCATTTGCTATTGGAGGTGTTAACAAGAGAGACAAAGAAGTAAAATGAATTCTTTCTTTCTAATTCCCTGAGAGCCCCAAACTTGTTGTCGGGACAGCCAAGAAAACCTTCGGTGTCAGCTCTTCGGTGACATGGCCCCTCAGAGCCACCTTGCCCTCCCACTTGCTCTTGGATCCTGTTGGCTTTTTTTTCTGCCACTGACAGAAATCAGAAACACAACAAGGCACCCAACAGGCTGACAGCAAAACTGAAATCCGGCAAGCGATCTGCGGGGTCATTATTTTCTCCGCACGCGATGTTTAATTAGCCACATAATACTGGCCTGAACTGTGGTGGGTATGAAGGCCTAGTTCAACGTGATAAGATTCCGCAAACAGCACTTCGGACACGTGGCGAAAATGAACTGTGGCCCTCGGAATGGTGCCAATGCACCAGATCTGGGCACATCGAGAAGAGTCGAAGCTGATAGTTCCATGAGCCGTCCTCAATCAGCCCCCGAGAACTTTATTTATGGAGCAGCCAACGTTCCCTGTGATGGGGGTGACAGACTGGAGGGCACCAAGTCAAGTTTATGGGAGCCAAGGAGAAAAACGGTGTCACGGTTTTTCCTTCCCCCTCTGCCTCCCTCTCTGTTTAGCTTAGCTCGTTCTGAAGTGCGCCATAGAGAAGGCCTTGGTGATCACATGTACCATTCGTGTCAGATGGTGCCGGCCAGACTCACGTTGGGGACTACACAGGGCTTCAGTGTTCCCTAATAAATTACCTCTGCGTGTAGCAATTAACCCCCCTCTGCTGAGGTTCAGGGCTTCCTTGGGCCTGTGCCAGTGCTAACAGCTATGGCTTAGCATTCTTTTTAATGGGCTGCAATTACTGCTGAGAGCAGGGAAACATAAAATATTAACACTTAAGCATCTTTTACACTTCTTTGAACGTTAGATTACGTCGAAAATATAACTGACTTTTCATTCTTAAACCCGATATTTGCTTAGAATTCCACAGGACCCATGAAAACGTTTCGGTAAGTGGTTTGTGTTGATTTATTAACTCCCATGAAAGCTTAATGGAAATCCTTTGCCGTCAAATATTGAATATGTTATGCGTGCTTACAAAAGTCTTGTTTACCAAGTCGCCGGCTTTTCTCGTATTTTACAGATGATAAATGAGTTGGAACTTGGTGTGAGTCCTGGTTTCCTCACTCTCTGCCATCTTCTGGGGAAGGGGAGGAACCACGCATCAGGCACCCGACTATCATGCTCAGGTACATAATGGTAGAATTGGCCCCTCCATTAGAAATCTGTTCACTGTTACATTTGCTCAAGTTGCTTTGCCTTATTGGTGTTACTGTTGATGTGAAGCTCTAATGAGATAAATGAAATGGAAGTATTGGTATGTGTACATTACTTATTATCTTCATTCTCTATATAGTATAAATATGTAATACAGATGTATATATACAATAAAATGCAATATGTGTGGAAGGCAGTACATATGTATATATCCACTGCATATACTATATACATACAATATATGTGTAGATATACATACATATACTATATATATACATGTTAAATACACAATATATATTCTATGTGCATATATAATATATACACTACATATATACAATAGAGAAAGAGAATAATAAGTAATGTGCATATATATACATATATGTAAATATGTCTGTGTATACACACACTGTGTATATATATACATACATATGTATATATATATGTGTGTGTATATATATACACACACACACACACACACAGGTATATATATGTGTGGTGCCTACTTCAGAAAATTATGACATGAGAGCTAATAAAGCTATAACTAATTTCAAGAGTTTATATGAATCCATTCCATAATTTCAGATTAAAAGTCTAAATCCATCACGCCTGATCTTTTTCCTTCTTTGCTATCTCTAGAGATGGCTACCATATAGACTTTTAATTGTAGAAGTCACTCAAGCATTTCTAATTATGGAAGTATTTTGCATACTAACAAATAAATAATTTTAACAAATAATTTCATAATAATTTATCACAAACTAATTACATTTAATTTTCTAATATTAGTTTCCTTTGTTTCACTTTTTTTCCTTATTTTTATATTTCCCCAACAAGACTTGTGAAGGTAAATGGGTATAGATTCGTTGATACTGACCTTTCCTCTGGTTCTGCTAAACATTACTTGTGTACTAACAGTACCTCTGAAGTACCTTTCCATGTTTAGTTAATCTGACAGCTAAGACATTCTTTTTTATTAATCACTGAATGCTTTTGTCATTTAATGTAAGTCCATTCCTTCTACTAATTGTCATTTACCAATACTGAAAACAAAAACTGAAAACTATGCTGACCACCTCCCTTTATAAACATGAAATTTGGGTTGCTTAAAACTCAAATTCATCTTTTTTTTTTTTTCTTGCTTGAAATGTAGCTCTCTTTTAGAGGCTCCTCAATGAAATGGAATTATTTTAACCTCTCACACAGAGGTTGGCAAACTCTAGACCCTGGTCCAAGTTCACAGCTGCTTGTTTTTGTAAATAAGATTTGATTGGAGTGCGGCCACGCTCACTCACTCATTTATTGTCTATGGCTGTGCTCACACCACGAGGGCTGAGGTGAATAATTGTGACAGAGACTCCATGATCTGCACAGTTGAAAGAATTACTATATCGACCTTACAGAAAAAGTTTGCCAAACTCTGCATGTAGATGGATATTTACTACTATCAATTATGCTGTTGTGAACAAGCATTCACATATAGTATTGGTTACCCGTATTGATAAATCCATCCAGTCATAAGATAGGTTCAATGTACATTTGAATATTCCATACCAAACATGTTTACATGTAATTGTCTGTTTCCAACAGACTCCTCTCTAGACCTGAAATCTACCAAAACTTTCTCAAATTCAGAGTTCTTTTTTTTTTTTCTTTGGGTTACAGAAAATCAAAGTTCATTCAATGGTTAAAAACATGGCTTAAGGGGGCTGATAAGTCATGATTCAAAGCATCCTCTGCCACTTAATGGCTGTTAGTATCTGCTAAGTATCCAGAGATGAATACATAAGATTGAGTATGTCACTTGATCTCTCTGAGCCTTATTTTCTTTATGTATAAAGTGGAGGTAATAAGAGTATCTATTCATATGTTTAATACAGGATTAAATAAGAAAAAAATGGTATAACGTTTTCAATGGATTATGGCCAGAGTACATGATATATGCCCCATAAATAATCAGTGTGTGTGTTTTTTTTTATGATAACCAAAGTAAATGTACAATAAAATGATGATTATAATAATATTATAGTTGCCTCAATTCTTCACTTTATATGTTACATGTAGCCTTCAGTCTTGGTCCTAAGTCAGTGATTCTGGCTGCTCCTTTGACTTATAATAAAGATCAACAGTTTATTCTGAACCGTGATGATATGATGTGAGGCAAAGCAGAACTCCTAGTTTATTTATGTTTTGTAATTAGCCTCCGTCCTTGAGTCTCTCTGTCTCCAAGCATAATTAAAATGTTATGTGATTCTCTAACACACCAAACAATTCTCAGTCCCGAAGCACCCTAGAATCTCAAACCTATGGGATGATTAAGGGAGAAGAATGTCCCAGACAGGTGTCCAATGGTGACAGCTAAGCATTAAGAGATACCAAAAATGCTCTTGTCCATGCTGACACTTGGAAATTCCAACACGCCAGTCCTTGCACTGTTGACACATGGCTTATACACCGTCTGGCATATTCTCATCCATTTAGCCATTCTGAGTGTATTTTAACATCCTGGCATTTTTATCTCTTACACATCTTTGTCATAGTTGTCATAGTATTTGAGCATTTACCATTAGAAAACCATGATTATCTCGAGGTCCGTCCATGTTGTCACAAATGGCAGAATTTCATCTCTTCTTATGGCTGAGTAATATTCCATTATATATATGTACAAGCTTCTTTAAAAGATTCTCTTTCCACTTTCTACAAAATAGGCAAATAGATCTTTTCTGTAGCAAAACTTTTTCTGCAGTGAAAAGTAACTTCCTCTTTCTGAAGTCTGCATTTTGCTAGTCAGTCTTTCCTAGCATGCATCATATATGACCTTATGGTTACTTGCATATTAACTTGAAATATGTCTCCATCCCTTCTCCCTACTTGTCGAGAGATCTGGGTACAGATGACATGTACTCAACTCTCTGTGTGCCTCGGACACACACCTGCACAGAGGTATTGCCCAGGTCTGCTACCAAAACAAAAACTATTTCTTGGCTTTCCACAAGACTCTGTCTGTAAAAAAAATATGTTTTAAAATAACTCTATTTTCAGTTAATTAAAGTTATAATATACTGATTATATAATCCCTTCTGTTTGGACTGAGTTTGTGTCCCCCTCCCAAAATCCACATGTTGGAACCATAATCCCCAATGTGATGGTATTTGGAGGTGGGACTTCCTGGAGGTAATTAGAATATGATAGGTCTTGAGGGTGGGAACCTCATGATGGGATTAACACCCTTCTGAAAGAGGCATAGACAAGGTTCTTCTCTCCCTGCTGTGTGTGGACACAGCAAGAAAGCATCCACCTGCAAACTAGGAAGAAAACTCTCAGCAGGAGCTGAGCCTTCTGGCACCGTGATCTTGGACTTCCCAGTGTACAAAACCACGAGAAATAAGTGTCTGTCATTTAAGCCATTTAGTCTACGTAGCCCAAGCTGACTAAGACCCTTTCTTTCTGAATATCTTCTTTTGGCAGATGCTGTTGGTTGGCCAAGTTCATACCCATCCCTGACCCCCTTTTCCCCTGCTTGCTTCTACTTACAAAAATACTGGCTGCCTTTGAAGCCTCCTTTGCAGTTAGCTGTAGTCATGTGACACAGATCTGAGCAGTGGAATATAAAGAGGAGTCTGGGAAATCCGGAAAGCTGTCCATTCTCTAACAGAAAGAATAGATGTCACTGGCTCTGGCCTTTCCACGCCTTCCTAACTCAAACATGGACCTGATGCTCACTCCTGAGATGATGCCCTTCTCAAGGATGCTGTCTTAAAGATGCTGAATGGACAGAGAGAGCTTGCATCCTTGATGACACTGTCAAGCTATTGAACCTACTTCAGCAGCCGCTTACCCCCAACTTCATGTTATATCAAACAGCGAACCCCTCTCAGTTTGTTTAAGTCATTTAAGTTTTACTTAACGCTGCTTGCAACCAAATGTAGTCTTGTTAAACAGATGATTAACAATTCAGCAGGGTTTTTTTAAAACACTTGTTTAGGGATATGATTAAAATCATATTGTAATCTAACCATTATATATATAAAAGTAAGCAAAATAGCACAGCACTTAAGAATAAGGATTTAGTTTGAGCCCCAGTCGCATCCCCCAGTGGTTCACTTAGGCAAGTTATTTACTGTTCTCGGGTTCAGTTAGTATCTGTAAATTGTGCAGAATTATGCAATGAAATGGCGAAAGAATTAAGTGATAAAAATGCATGAAAAGCACTTACTTGACACACAGGAAATGCTCAAGAAAGATGAAATTTTTTTGTTATTTATAATATCATAGATGAAGCCCAAGGCTAAAGAACTTAATTCATGGAATCCATCATTCTTTCTTGAGGTTCTACTTTGGAGTCACAATATTTCAAACATTTGGATTCTATACTCTTTTCTTCCATTTGACACCAAGAAATAACTCACTTTAGTATTTCTTGCAAAAGAGATGAGAGAGGATATGACACAAAGGTTATAAGATATTATTTCCATATTGCTTGATCATGCCATTATTGTACTTCTAACAATAATAATCATCGATTACAATTCAATTAGTTCAAAACCAAATTCATTAGAGTTGGTTTGTCAGAACTAATATCTCAATTGCCATTCCATCCATTCACAGGATGCTGGTTATTTCTCTTACCCATTCAATGTTCAGAGATTTTATTTGTCCAGTTTCTGATTTAAAAAAACCCAAACAACCCTTAATAGCGTTTGCATCTCCACCTCCCTCCCCGCCCCGCGCCCCTCTGTCCTGGGTTTGGAAGAAGTCTCATGTCTGGTTACCATAACTAAAACAAGAGACACCAAATGGAAGAAAGGTATGATTTATATGAGAAAGAATGAAAATAAAAATCACACCCCACTTAGAGGAAGAGTCTGGGACCAAGTCAAAATAGTCAGAGATGAAAGCTTAGCGACTTTATACATTTTAAGCGTTGCGGGAACTCTGACGGATAGGGTATTCTGGAAGGCGGCTTAAGCAAATAAGTACGCCACGAGGAACACTGAAGTTGTTTCATGCTGTGGCTGTTTTAATCTTTGGGCCTGAACTAGTCATTATTTTCATAGGGTGTGGGAGTAGAAGGAACCAGGGGATTTCTGAGGCCCATAATGGATTTCTGTGGTGTGCACCAAGGACCAAATGTGGTGCCACAAGATTCCTGGGCTCTTGGTCACCTCTGACCAGTGCGAATTCTAATCCACGCTCCAGCCTCTATGTGTCATCTCAGCTTCGGTCTGTGGAAGGGGACGCCACCTTGCTACTTGGGCGTTCGGATGAGTAGAATGGTGTTGGCACTTGTCTTGGTGGCAAACTGCAAGAGGCCGAGTGACTCCACAGCTCTCAGGAAGGTAGGCGTAGGATGTCTTCGTAGTTTGAAGTCTCTCTCTCTCCACAGATAACTGCAAAATGTCGGGTTAATCAGCCAAAGCAGATAAAAAAAATCTGAGTCTTAGTTACTGAGGAGAAATGATAAAGCATCCAGGAGAGATAAAAAAAAAAAAATAGCAAACTTCATTTAGTTACATTCTCCTTGTGCCAGTCGTGTGTTTTCAGATGTTTTTGATTAATAGCAAAGTCAAACTATCTGAGGAATATGTTCGAAGACAGACTTCTTGAAGCGCAAACTAACTGTGACTGTGCACAGCTCCCAGTGCTTTGTGCCTGGATGATATTAAAAGTGTCTATAAGGAAGAATGAAGAGAAAGAAAAGCTCAAGTTACTGAGAAGATTCTTTAATATCCCATTACATGATTCTTTTATTTCAAACACCGAGTCTATCTTTTTTCTTAAACTTACGTAGAACATAAATACCATCTAATTTATCTTTCTTTTCTCATTGCACGTACAGGATATTAAAAATAACCATGTCATCCTGAGGTTTACTGGTTTCAGAGGGAAATTTGTCTGTGGCTTACATATTTGGTGGGCTTTTGATGAGAAGTTCCTGGGGGTCACGTCTTGTCCCTTTGACATTATGTTTTCTCAACTCACCAAAGCAAGAGTAATCTTCTAAAGCATTATTTTTGTTGGGTCGTAAGTGAGGCCCGGGTTTTCCTGTCTGTGGTGTAGTTCCTTCTACTATCTGGCCGGTGCTAACTCTCGAATCTCATCTCTTGTTACTCTTCCACTTGAACTTGATTACTAAGGTCTTGACGAACTTGGTTACTAATCATTCTTTCAACATACCAGGTCATTCTCCATTGGCTTGTGCTCTCACTTTGGAATGCTCGTGTCATCTTCCCATATGCCAATCTGGTTTAGGCATCATGGACCAAGTTGAGAGCCCCTGCTTGCAAGATGATTGTCGTGGTCACTTCCGGTCTGATGGTTTCCTCTTCTAAATTGTTATAGTACTTCATTTGTACCACAGTTAGATCTTTCTTTACTTGTTGTCCTTTATAAAGCTATTCGAGCTAAGCTATATTGTCCTTTATTAAGCTTTGTTAATTCAAGGTGCATTTACTGACCACCCTCTCTGTGTTAGTAAATGTTCTAAGAATAAGGAATATTCTAGTGAACAAAACAGATGACACTCCAGTGAATCTCTTTTATTAAATTGTGAATTCCTGAAGGATGTCTACTTCACCTTTATATTTCACTTGGGACAATGTTTTGATCATGGAAAGCAATGACTAATTTGTATTAAATCAACCAATAGTTTCCAATCCTATAGACTCAATGGCTTCTTTTAGCTAATATTTTTTATGCTGAAAGAAAAATAACAAACGGTATCATCTATCTATGCACATAATTTCAAAAATATTAAAATATCTCCACATAAAAACAACAGATTCAAAAGAAGACAGATACAAGAAAAATAATCTGCATTTTATTATATACACAGTTGGACCTGACTCCTTGGAAGATACAGTCAAGTAGTCAGATGAGTAAGTGTGGATTCTAATTGAGTAAAGAGATAAAAAGCTATTTCCTATGTGAACATGCAATAGCAGAGGTATGAGTAACACTGAAATAAAAACTATTGTTCAGATGGATTGTAACAATCTTGTCTCATTCATGTATAATAAGGGACACAGAGAAATAACCTTAATTGAAGTTGGGGTAACATTCCAAGGAAAACTGCAGACAACCGCAACAAAGTGGGGAAATGACGAACTATGACAGTCCGACAAATGAGCTGAATCTTACTTGTCAGGGGAGGGTCGGAATAACTCACATGTAAGGATCAGGAGGAGAGTAGTGACAGAGTAGCACAAAAAACATCTCTTCTACTTTAAAATCCTGCCATATGTTGAGGGAATACTTTCAGTTTCTGGTATTTATTAAGACTTTGAAGACCAAATATTTTGGCAGGTGGTAGGGAACAGAGAGGGTGGATTAAGAAAAAAAAAAAGAGTCCTACATACAGGAGGCTGTAGAAAACTGTTTTACGATATGTTTCTGGGGGAGTATAAGAGGAAAATTAAAATTAATAGGCAACTCACTTCTGCTTCCAGTCATGACCGATGGACTGGGATTGGAATAGCCCTCCTGCCATAAACAACAAGTATCTGTACAAAACGCAGGAAACAAATGTGTTTCGATGTTGGACACGAGCCAGCGCAAGATGGTGATTCCTGAGACGTGGAAAATGAGTAAGGAGCATCATGCGAGCCCTCTGGGTCTCAGTCAGAAGCCATGTTCCCGACTGTAGCACAAGACGCAGGAGCATGCATCGAGCACAGACACCCTGCTGAGCCAAGGGGACCGAGACCAGAGCCAAGAGCGGCTGAGAGGGCTGGAATTTGCAGGGCAGAGAACCAGAGAGAAAGGGCAATGAGAAAGAAAGTTCTAGAAATCTCCATAGAAGTCCCCTTGAAGCTAGGATGGAACTCTATGAGACCAGAGGAAAATGATCACTGTGAAAAGAATGAGCAGGGCCTGGAGCATGCACAGGCTGAGAAGGGTTTGAATTTGGTCTCGTCATAGTGGGAAGGCCCATTAAACATCTAGAACATTCCACAGAGATCTCAGAAAAGCCACACCTTAGCAGTAGGGCCGAACCAGTCACTCATGGCCTGACCTAATAAAGCTTACTGATGAGACTCAAAAGAATCAAGCAAATCCATAAGTAGTTTAACTGCTGCTGGAATGAAAATTTAATGTTCTTTAAAGGAAGACAACAAAATTGAGAAAGTCGGCATTATATCATTTGTACTGTTTAGAATCTAGTCAAAGTGCTTTCAGTATGAACAAGCAGATTTCTGGTTATCCTCGCAATGGATGAGCTCTAACAAATGCCTAAATTTCAGTCCCCAAAAAAGAGAAAGGGGGAATAGAAAAATATTTTTTAAAATAATGCTTAAAAACTTTTCCAACCTGATGAAAATTATACACACACAGGCCCAGGCAGCCAAATGAACTCCAAATAAGGCAAACACCAAAGAAAACTACAAAGAGACATGTTATAATAAAATTCTTGAAAACTATGAGAAAGATAAAAACTCCAAAAACAATATCCTCATAAAAGTTGTAAAAGAAAACAAAAAGACACATTATAGACCAGAAAACAGAGATAACAGTTGACTCCATCAGAAATGATGCAAGCCAGAAGACAAGGAATGATGTTTTAATAATACTGAAAAAAAACCACAATTAATCAAGAATCCTAAAGCAGCAATGTTCTTCAGAAATTAAAATACTTTTACCCGAACAAAAAGATGAGAGAATTTTTTCACCAAGTACTACGACAAATGGCATAGAGTGTCCAGGAGTCCAAGAGAGAAAAGTGTCGCTTAAAAATGCAAATCTACGTGGTGGACTTAAGGAAGCAGATGAATATTAAAGACTTTTTTCTCATTTTCTAGTTACTCTATATACTAGTGATTGTATAAAGCAAAGCAAATGATGTGGTGTGGCATGTATAATGTATGTAAAACTGGAAAATAAGTGACAACGATATTACAAAGGACTGGAGGAGAAATTGGGAAAATGCTGCTGTGAGCTTCTTAGGTTACTTGTAAAGTGGGTATGACTTTATTCAAAAGTGAACCGTGATAAGTTAAAGATGCTCATTTCATATGAAATGTAAACTATCTATGATCTCGATTTTCCAAGAAAACAATAAAACATTGCATTTGTCGGGAAAAAATAGGCAACCCAAACAAAATAAATTTTTTGCAGCACAGATACAAGCTTTTAATATATATATATATATATATATATATATATATATATATATATACACATATATATATATATTAGCTGAATGACAAAATATATATGCATACACACATATATAATATATATACACATAGTATAGTGTATATATACATAGTATATATATGAAATATATATGCTAAATATAATATATAGTACATGTATGTATGTACAAGGAGAATAATAATATAAAATATTTTTTAAATCCTTAAAATGTAATCCTTAAAATGCTTTTTTCATACGACTCCACTAATTACATAATATTTGGTTTTGAATTTGTTAAGTTAATATCATCTTTGCTATGCTTTAAACTTATTTACAGTGATCACTGCAATATGTACAGTAACTGTCCCTTATAGAGTTTCAGTGAGATGCCACTGAAATTCTTTCCAGCTAAATATGAAGTTGGAAATGCTCAAAAAAAAAGTAATTTAGCTTATTTCCAAAAAGGTGGCTCGAGATTTGAACTTTGTAATTAGAATGATTAAATTCTTTAGCTCCGGCCTTTCTTTCTCACTCAGGAGGCTCTCTGCAGATGCTGGTTAACGCGCCCTTTTCCACTGCAGCGAGGTCCATCCTGCCCAATCACTAACAAAAATTCACTCAGACCTTCACATCTCATCTTTGGCAGAAGCCACATAGAACTAACGTATTTCGAAACCAAAGATGCTCTATTTAAGCAAAGTTTCGTAAAATAATGAAGTATCGTCTTCTCTTGATTTAGTGGTGCATTTTTGGAAATTTAATGTATATAAAAACTTTTGTTAAATCAATCTCTTAGTCTCTAATAGGGATGTGTTTTATTTTTTCCTATGATATTCTTGCTCATTGCGCTCCCTTGGAATCCTAATTTGCAGCCAGGGTTGAGAACCTCTGAGCTGATGGGGTGATGGGACAGAGGCTCTAGCCTGGACTAGATGAAGGGGTGGGATGTGCTTGGTGTCTCCTCTAAATGACAAGCATGGTGGCCGTAGAAAATTGGAGATGGTCAGAGTCCACCTCGGGACGAGAGGAGCATCACAAGTCAAAGACACTTGCCTGGAAATATCTAGGTGATAAAATATATTTTTAAAGATTGTTTTCTGAGTCATTATTGCCACTAAAAAATAATAGTAGCAAGTCACAAGAAATATTTTATTTGGCTGAAGTCTCCACCCCAGCCAATCCTGACACTAGCAGACATTCTTGGTAACTTGGCAACAAAACATCTTCTATTCTGGAAAAGCCATGTTCTTGAACACATATTGAGTCCTCTTTCGGTGTCAACAGCACACAGAGCTGTTTGAGGCTGAACTGGACTCTACTTCCTGCCTGGCTGGACTCCCTGGTCCCAGGCCCTCCCTGGCCCCATTAGCTCCTGTGGGCCCTCTCTTTCCAAGGGACTTTCTCGCTGCCTCTGCTCCAGACTCTGTGGTCACCACATCTCTCAGCCAGAAAACGCACTAGTGGGGAGAAGTGGACTGTTGTTGCCAGTTGCAGTTAGCGGGGTACTCTTTCTTAAAGGGTTCCCTGGGCTTTTGAGGTGCTGAGTCAGACCTCCTGGGACTGTGACATGTTGCTTGTCAGGGAGACGCATCACGAGTGTGCACAGGTTCTAGACCGAGCTAAACGTGAGTTTGCATCTTCACTCTTCTACTATCTGTGTGAATGAACCTCCTGAAGTTGTCTGAAGCCAACCCCTCAGACAAGATGGAACCGAACGGGACTCTGGGTTACCTGCCATGCAAAGAAAAGCCCTACAGAAGAAAGGATGTTCTATAACTTCGTGGAATTGTCAGCAACTAATTTAATAGCTCCAATTCGGGCCATTCTAGTTTTCATAGAGCAAAGCAAGAAGAAAAGGCAACAACTGTACGTTCAATAATTTCTTTTTTTTTTTTTTTTGGTTTGTTTGTTTGTTTTGTTTGTTCATTTTTGGCTGGGCATGCCGTGGGGGGTGGTGGTGACATCAAAGTAGAAACCTGTCCTCGCATCCCTGGCTGAGAGCACGTGCGCAAATATATAGGCCTGGCCAACACTCATTACTTGAAAAATTAATGCATCGCATTGAATCCCCGCATCAGAAATAGGGCAGATGATTGTGCTCGTTGTCTGTCACTGAGACGCACACGAGGTCACCCTCTGACGTGGGCCACCCGGTGCTTCTCATCTGCGCAGCAGAGTAACTGAACCGAGCCAGACCCGGCTCCTGCCTGCCCACCTCCCCCACACTTCTGTGAGGTTTGGGCTGCTTTTATGAGACAGAGAGATTTTCTTTCAGGAAAACACAGTGAACTGAAAAAGGTCTTTGTATCTCCCATGACATGGGGAGCGAGGTTTCAAGTCTCTGTAGTCTGGAAGGCTGAGGACTAACAAAGGAAGCCATTTTAAGTTTGATGAACTGAGAGAAGGGAGAAAATTTGAAGCTCTGGAAAAATCCCAGAAGGCGGCTTTTCTCCCTTTTCATGGAAATGTGTGACTCGGCTCTAAGAGCCGATTTGATCTATGTGCTCCTGGTGGGCTCAGCCTGCTACTGTAAGCAGCTGAGTGCCAGGCTTACCTCTCCTGAGACATGGCCAGCGATGGGGCCTTGTGTGGGACGAGTTTGTGCACAGTGCTAGGAAAACCCGGGGCAGCACCTAATTAAACAGACCATGGTGTCAGCTCATGGTGCAAACACTTTCTCTTGGAAAAAATCGAATCCTTATTCTGAAATGGGAAAAGATTTTATTATTTTATTTTTATTTTTTTTGCATCTATCAACGTGCTGCAAAGCTTTATGAATGAAAAATTCTACCTTTTGTATCTTCCCAGGTTTCTAGATTCATTTCTAAAGTGTGCAAACATCTTGGGCTTCCCACCTCCTGCCGATGGCTCCCTGCTTTTTTTCTCAGTGCTGGAGTGGGGAGCGCTTTGAACCTCAGCTGCAGCCCTGAGTGGAGCTGGTTATTTGTGTGTGTGTGTGTGTGGGGGGGGGTGGTGGTGGGCGTTAAAATGCCAGACATCAATTTTTGTCTCCTGGTGAAGATAACTGTACATCGAAGAGGCAGGCTTCAGACCCATTCAGAGAATTTTTGCAAGTGCAAATGATGGGAACCCATGAGAATTAGCGATATTTCTTTAACTAACCTCCCTTCGAGGTTCTTCTGAAGATGATTGTGGTTCTCCCAGCGGCAGTCAATTCTGCCTGGGGGAGGCTGTGGCAGGGTACCCTCCCACCAGCATCCTCCAGCCAGCATCCAGCGGGTGGGCAAGGCCGCCGCGGTGATGGCACCGATTAGGTAATAGTCCCTGCCCCCTTAGACGGCAGAGGTGTGAACTAGTTTAAAACTTTTACGAGGGTTTTTATTAGACTCCGATGCAGTCGCAGCCTCTCTGCAGCTGCCAACTTAGCCAGTCGCTCACAAGTTACGACAAATTAGGAATACCTAGTGCCTAAGCTATTCTTACACTTTGGGGGCACAATCCCAAACAGATCGCAGTCTTCCCTGGGGATCCAGCCAACCTCTCAGAAGCTATCCTTACAGGTGGAGTGATGGCAGAGCCGGGAGCTCATCATGGCTTCGTGGTGATGGTGTGGTCCAGCTCTCTCAAGCACGGCAAACCCAGGACCCTAGATCATTTGCCGCCTGGCCACGGAATGCCCCCTCTTGCCTCTTGGATGGCTTTCCAAAGTCATTCATTCTCTTCTTTTCTTTGTGTGTATTCCTTACGTGACCTTATGACTTCTCCAAATTCACATTTCCGAAGGCGGTGTTGGCTTCTGATCCTCAGAACAGGTATCGCGGCACAAAAGATCCCCACGCCCCTCTGCTTGGAAGAAATGCTGAGGAAGAAGGGGACACCTCGAAAGACAGGGCAGCCTGGATCTGGCTTCAAAGCTCTTATTATGCGCCAGCTTCTTCACCTCCCCAAATTAGGCTGACTGACACGGAACTGAATGAGCACCAGGCAGAGAGCCCCATTGTTCTGTCTTAACGGTATGTATCGAAACGCGTCCGTTTAGCAGTCCTCAAACTTTTCCCCTCGAACTTTCACTCCAGGCACCAACACGGCATTGTAGTGCAATGATCGCTGCATTCAATCATGTCTGTTGAGCACATGAGGTTTTAGAAAGTGAAAATGATCATTAAGGCCCTATAATATTATATTTAAACTTATAAAAAATACTTAATGTAGCACATGAGGCATTTGTGCGAAGATGACCCGCCTTATTCGTACTCAAAATTCAAAAATATCAACTCAGTTTAGTGTGCCTCATCGTTTCGTCTGTTTCTGTCAGTTTCTGTTTGACTTCCTGCCATGATGTCACTTCCTGTGGAATAGTTTAAGTGTTCTCTGACAAGTGATGCAGATGTAACTCATTTAAATCTTTATCCCTTGATGTTATAGACAAGATTGAGGTCCAGAAAAATAAATCATTTATGAGAAAAATCTGGTACAAATTCTGAGTCTACCACATCCAAGAGGTTTGGCTTTGGGTGAGTTGTTGGGTCTCCCCAGGACTCTGTGGCCTCAACTGTGAACAGGAGGCCACGCTAAGCTAAGACGGGGCTGTTTGCTAGTTGAGTAAATGGCATAGTAAGTGTGCAACATGGAAAAGATTCTCAGCCAACTGTGGCTACCTTCTCTTCTCCTTACAGACCTCTCTGGGACTGGAGACCAGAATTCCTGACTCTCAAACCAGCATTCTTTCCACTCACAATATAGTTGAGACATAACATGCATTAATTTCAGACGTACAATGATTCGATATATGTACGTATCACAAAATGAGCACCACAGTTTGTTTAGTTAACATCCATCACCATATATAGTCATAAAATGTTGTTTTGGGGAATTTTTAATACCTACTCTCTTAGAAACTTTTGAATATGTGATACGGTATTATTAATTATAGCTACTAGGATGTACATTACATCCCAGGATTTATTCATATAATAACTGGAATTTTGTACTTCTCTGCCACCTTCATCTATTTCACCCATCCCTCATGGCCCCCGGAAACCAACCGTCTATCCACTGTATCTATGAGCTCATTTTGCTGGTCTGTTTGTTTTAGATTCCACATATAAGTGAGATCATGCAGTATCTGTTTTCTGTCTGACTTATGGCACTTAGTATAATACCCACAAGGCCCATCCATGTTGTAGATGGCAGGATTTTCTTCTTTTTTATGGCTGAATAATATTCCATTGTGTGTGTGTGTGCATGTGCATGTGTATACACACAGAATGGAATAGATATATCACATTTTCCATGTCCATTAATCCACTGAGATACACTTAGGTGGTTTCCATGTCTTGGCTATTATAAATAATGCTGTAATGAACAGGGGGTTCCCTTTTCTCCACATTTTTTGCCAACGTTAGCTATTTCTTTTCTTGGATAGGTTCTTACACCCAGCTCCATGAACTGTTCCTAGAGCGTACGTACTTGCTGAAGTATTTAAATAATATGGATAAGTAAACAGTTGTGGATAGTTAATGTCTGATGTTCACTGCGTTGGCAAGGCAGTGCCCAGAGCTTTTCTGCCTCTAACAAATCTCCCTTTAAAGTCGGCAGTCACCAAAGGCTACTTCACGGAGTGGTTCACGGAAGCAAATAGCAACCTACTTAACATTTTGGACACAAAGAAGAACATCTTTACTTGTTTAGTTCTGGTTTTCATTTACTCAGATTGTTGACTCATAGAATTGCTTTTCTGACTGTGGACATTTCAAATCTACTTATTTTCTACTCTTTGGATTATTTGGTTTCGTTGAATTTTAAGAAGTTGGTGTGAATCACCATTTATTTTGCTTCCTCCAAGAACACTGATGTTGTCTAAGGTCGTACACCTCGGTGCAGATGGAACGGGGCGTGACACTCTGACTGTGGCTCCATGGTGATCGATGGGAGAAGCTGAGAGGCACAGCCACCAGGGCTGGGTCATCCCGACTCACCCTCTGCCACAGTGTGTCTTTCTTACTCAATACGATGACTTACTTGCCTGGTATAACCACTGACTCTGTTTGCTTAAATTTTCCAGAGGGTGGCTCCAACCTAAAGTGCCTATGTATAGACATACACACATATATCCATAAATATACAATATTTATGTGTCTATAACTGTATATGTATATTATAAAATTCTATATTTTCTGTGTAATGTATATAGCATCCTACATGTTGTATACTACGTACACACTCAAACACACATGAATCTCATACACACATTCGTTTGTACAGCACAGAATAGCTACATATAGTTATACCAAATAGTACTTATTTCTGTGGATAGGCCTGGGGTTCAAGGTGGAGGGAGACTAATGTTTTTTGGTCTAATATTTTTACATATTTGTATTAACTACTTAACTAAAATAAGTGTCTGCCAGTCTTAGTCTCTCCAGCATTCTTTGGGACCAAAGTCAGAAGGTTTTTCAGAATCCAGTATATTTGGTCCAAGTCGATGAGAATGTTTGCTGTTGATGTTTTCTTGTCTTTTTGGTCCTGTTTCTCTAACACGATTTTACTGGTTCAGTCAACACATTCTCCAATCATCTATCAGGATCTTCCTGGTTTATCTTTTTCTCTTCGGACATTGGGAATTGCCCAGAGAAGCCATAGTGATGATTGTCATGTTAGAAAAATCATGCCAATGTCATGTCTGCTTGGGCTACCGTGAGCAGAGGAGTCAGCTACCTAGCAGAATTTAAAGAACATGGTACTCTGAGAGCAAGGTTGATGGAAGAGAGACATGAGAGGATCCCACAGGTCATTGTGCAGGTCTCTAAGTCTTGGTGTGACAAGGAGGTGCTATGAGTTGACTCTAAACTAAGGTTACTAAAGTTCAACTTTATTCTTGGGTTAGGTGTATATGGGCATGTGTATGAACATTTTAGAAACGTAAAACTTATTTAGAATTTTGTTCAGACATAGAAAGAAAGGGTAAAGAATACTAGCTCATTTGCAGTGGAAAAAAACAAGTTTTCAGTGAGAGCTGGTTATTCCATCTAGATTTTCCTAGCTTCAAACATAATGAAAGAAAAACAGACCAACTAATGCTACATTTATTTGGATAGGTGAGCTCAGTGATCAGATGTCAGCCCTCAGAAGTTATCATTCAACCTAGAAACCCAATTTAATTATTTGCAATTAATTCTCCTACTTCGTTTGGAAAAAGATGACTATATCGGTTTTACTTATATAGTCTCCCTTTAAAATGTTAGTTTTCCTTCTGCTGGTGATTCAAGGATCAGTTTCTACTACTGTTTTTGTCTTTTCGGTGTTTTTTTTTTTCATCAGATAAGTGAAGTGACAAATAAAGACATGATTAAAAATAATTAACAATTATAAGAGTTTAAAAATATATTTTTCAATCTTAATTTAAACTCTGCTTCGAAGACCAAATTGATATTTTGGAAAAATCTAAACTTATTAAAGTAGTCTAATGTGCATGATATAAAGTAAAAAGAAAAAAAAATCATGAATCTCTAAAATAATATTAGTTTTTTATGTCAATTTTTCTTTAACATCGACTTCTTTTTTGACTGTTTTATTGAAAATTCTACAGACAGTAGCTTATTTTTCCACCAACCTAAGCACCTGAGACTTTTGGCTGATGGATATAAGACTAATAAAATTGCCCATAAAATGTAACTTTATATCATAACTTACACAATGTTTATATATTCCAACCTTCATTTTTTTCCCCAAAGCAAACATCTCAGTGTTTGTATGTCTAGATGCATTATATTACAATGGAAAATAAGAATGAATAACTTAATTTTGAAGAATGACACTTGCTCTGTTGTCATATTGTTATGTTTTGTGCATACCATAAATCTAAATAAAGGGAACACTGATTTCATTTAGCACAAAATTCTTCTGAGCCTAACGTGAAGGAAACGGAGTAATATTTTATTGGAACATATTTTATTAGCTTGATTTTCAAACGCTATGGTAAAATCATGTCTCCGATTCTCTAAACAGCCTGAAATAATATGGAATAATAATAATAATCTCTCTCTATCTCTCTCTCTTGATTTAGTATAGGGAATAGGAAATGGCTCACACCATCATGAAGGCTGAGAAGTCCCAAGATTTGCCATCTGCAAGCCAGAGACCCAGCGCAGCTGGTGCTGCCGATCCGTCTCTCAGTCAGCCTGAGAACCAGGGCAGTTGGTGGCATTAAGTCCTGATGTGACTCCCAACACTCGAGAGCCGGGAGTGTCAGTGTCGGAACGTAGGAGACGATGGCTGCCCAGCTCAAGCAGAGGGTGACTTCACCGTTCCTTCGCCCTTTTTATCGGATGATGCCCACCTGTGCCGGTGAAGGTGATCTTTCCTCAATCTGCTGATTCAGATGCTAACCTCTTCCAGAAACACTCTCACAGACACACTCAGAAAGAACATATTCCCAGCTATCTGGGCAGCCCTTACGCCAGTCAAGTTGGCACATGAAGTTCACCATCACGGCTTGGAGCTAGCACACGCCACGCTCCCACCTCTGGGTCTTTGCCTGGAGCAGTCATTTTTCAGCTATGCATTTGGCCAGCTCTTTTATCTCCTTAAACTCTTTGCTCAGTGGCATCTTCTCAGATACCCTATCGTCCTATTTAAAAATTACACTCCTGCCATCCAGCACGTTCCATCTCTTTTATTCTGTGTCATTCTTCTCTATAGCACTTATCACTTTTGAAATGCTATGAATCCACTTATTTATGGAGATTACTGTCTGTCTCCTCACGGCAGATTATAATATTCATGATGCGAGGGACTGGTATTTTTCTTTTCTCTTTTCCCTGCTGTATTCCCAGTTCTTATAACCGTATATATAGTAACTCGATCAATAGTGTTGTATAAATGAATACATAAGAACGAATAGATATAGGCGACTTTCTCCCAACATTTGCTGTGTTCACTAGTTAATTCCCTAAATGTGTTTTCAAAAGGAATTTTAACATTTTGTCAAAATAATAGGCTTACTAGAACCACCACTTACACGGATGACAATGAACACTGTGATAATTTAGAGTAAAATCCCAAAGAGAGGGAGCCAGTAATGAGGTGAATTTGCTGAAGATCATTGAATTCTTCTTGACCATAAAAAAAAATTAGTAAATGTAGTGTTACTCTGCCAAGTATGACAGAAGCAGAGTTATAAGCATTTGACTCATTCAGCACAAGGAAATTGATGTGGATACTTAAATGAAAAGACTTGATAGAAATATGATTTGTTACTTATCTATCCCTGTTACCCGGTGGGGTGTCTCAGCCCCTGAAATGTCGAAGTCACACACTGAAATGTGTTCTGGGCACGGATGTCATCGAATGCAACGGGAACCAGGTAGAAAACATAGCAGTTCCCCACAGCGGGACTGTGACTGAGCAGAGACTTGAAGGAGAGAATGGAAAGCGGGCCAGAAAAGGGCTGGCAGGGAGGTACTGCTCATTCTTCTCCTTCCCTTTGTCACTTCTGTCCCTCTTTCTTCTTCTACCTGGTTCCACTTAGTCTATGACTCCCCTCCATGTTTGAGTCTGAAAGAGAACAGAATATTGTCTTTGCAGTATTAAGAGTGTAGTTGTGGAGTCTTTGCTAAAGATGGCTACCAATTAAGAAAGAAAAAGCTGGAAATAAATGAAGAAAAAAACGTTACTATTGGTAAGTGGAATCAAGCAGTGAAAATGATGATGAAGCAGGGGACAGCAGACACCGTGTTCCAGCTGGTCACCCCGAATCATTGTTTAGTTCTCCCTGTATTAGGTTTCAAATAAGTGTCTGAAATATGTTGTGGGGGAGGGGAGGAAATTATTGCACTCACATCACTATCATGTGCCAAAATGCTACACGTGTTGCAAAAGCCATATTTCAATAACCATTAGACCATTAGATCATGTCTCCACCAGAATAAAGTTGAGCCCTGTTAAGTGGTGCTTGGTACGTCCAGCAAACATTCTGTTTACGTTAGAGCAAATATCAGTACCCAAAGACATGTGAAAGAGTAAGGAACACAGGTTTTCCCTGGATTACTGAGCATTAAAAATGCAATTTGTTCTGTTTAGTTACGAGAATTGAGTTTTCTGGAGTAAGATTCCAGCTTGCAGTTTTAGACTTCTGTGCTGTCTGTGTACTTAAATATCTTCTCCCCTTCTTTTATTTTTTCTTCCAGAATCCCTTCTACCCATCTTTAGCTCTGTATCTCCCATATAAGAAGATATTTATACTCAAATAAGGAATTGAATTTGACTAGTTCTAAGTTTTAAATGCATGAGTTGGTTTCCCTAATGATAAAAGAAATGGCAGCTTTTACACACTGCCCTCGAGGTCACTACGAGTCATTCCATAATAAAAGTAATCACTACGATTACTTTTAAGTTTAGAGTCATCGTGAGATTGATGGGAAACCAGAAAGAGATGAGAAAGAAACCCTGAGAATTCAATATCTATCTGTATATGAATCTGATCTCCCTAAGGCAACGTTACAGATACTATTTTATTTTGCCTTTTCTACATTCATAAAACTATATCTGTTTTTCCTTTTCACGGTATAGGAGTGAATTTAGAGAAGTTGAATAGTTAACCCAGAGTCACATAGCTAATACATGACAGAGATGGAATTCAAACTCTGACCTCAAGGTCAGTGTCCACTCCGAAAAGGGACTCCTGTGTGATATGGCCATCAGGGGAGCATGGGCATGCTTGTCTTTGTGGCATTCACAAGAGAAGAGACACCCACCGGGGCTCAATTTTAGAACTCTAAATGTCACCCCTTTCCCTGGCGCGGTGAGCCCGCCCTCGCCGAAGTTACCAGCTCGAATGCTGTTTCTTCCTCTTTTCATGTTTTTATATTGATGTCGCGTTGATTTGATTCTGCCACCTAGGCAAGGTGGCTTTTCCCTCGGGACATGGCATGTGCCAGGACCGTGGAGCCTCCCTGAGCCCTGAGGGGTTCTATATTAGCAGAAAAAGATAGAAGAAACCATTTTCTTGGCATTGCAGTGTCATCTGCTTTAGCCAAACATAGAAAGCTGTCATGTGACTATTTCTGAACCTCAAAAACAATTTTGGTTTAAGTCTGGGAGGGGGAGGAGGGGGATGGTGTCTCTTGTTTTCCCCACACCAATCCACCCATCTCGTATTAGAACATGTAATTCCAACAGTGCTGACTGCCTTAAATTCTGTGAACAGAGTGTCCCCTGGGCACTATTCGGGACATACATTGCTTCTTTAAAAAGCTGACTTGTAGCTTAGAATCAAATGAAAGGCTCAGCAGCTGCTGAGAAGACGTGCAGCCTCGAGGCCATGCTGATGAGTTTCTCAGGCAAGCGGGGATCATGTCAGGACCACGACTGTCCCGCTGCTTCTAGCGAGCACGGCACGAATAGTTCGCTTAGCGCGAGTCACTCAGCCATGCCCCTTGATTTCAGCCCGTTGCTTCCTCTGAGAGCGGAACCGTGTCTCCTCTTCTCTCTCTTTCCTTAAAAGAATACTTTAATACACAGCAGGTAGGGACCCAGTGTCCCGGTTCGCCTCTGACTGTCCTGGTTCTGGCACTAAATGTCTCCTAGTGGGGAGGTCCCTCAGTCCCGGGCGAGCCGAGGCCGTTGGCGCCCCCAGCATCTGGTGCCTTATTGGTGCTGTCAACTGAGACACTCGCATGCTGGGACCGGCTGATGAGCTAGAGGCTTTGGGCCATGGTGCCCAAATCATAGATCCGTGGCAGGTCCCAGGGAATTTGTGCTACGAAGTAGCCACGGAATCCCCAGAGATCTCATAGTGTCCTTTACCCTGGAGATGCTGCCAACATGTGTTCAGGGGTCAGTGTTGACACACTGGGGGTCTATCAATGGGTTCCAGGTGTTGACAGAGAGATTCCTCTGTTCTTGGGTTGGCCAGGAAGGGCGCACAATGCCTCTGGCCCTCAGTTCTTGTCCTCTGGCCATGAGGTATATTATTATTATTATTATCATTATTATTATAGCCCAGTGAGCACTGCAAAGTAATACTTTTTATGTGTGCCATAAAGAGAAAAAAGTTGGGAAGAACTATGCAAATCCAGCTCACTCATTTTATGCACGAAGCCTAACTGAGGTCGTTTCTATTAAAACACAGGTTTGTATCGAGTGGAGGCAAAACTCTGTCCAATTTGTCTGCGTTCAGCTGTCTTTTGGGTGACTTAGGTCACTGCTTGGGAAAGCTGATGAAGTATGGGCGAGTGGTAAGTAACAGAATTCAGAAAGACAAATACGCTGCGCTGAACGTCTGTTCGTTTGCATCAAAGGCACCCAACTAGCCAGGTGAGAACGAGAACAGGTGTTTTATCACTTACGTGTTTTCAGCAAACACACGCCCTTTTAAGTCCGAATTACCTTCCAGTTCGAGGTACCTGCCTGGCACTTCGATTCCACACTTGGATTTGCACACAAAGTTATAATTTCGAAAATCAAGCTGTCAGAAATGTAAAGACAGCTAAGCAAGACTGATATACTTAAAAAAAATCTAAGTTGCCAAGACAACAGGCAGTCGCACTTTTATGAAATTATTCCATGAAGATTGTTAGTTCAAGTTCAACCTGGAAAAGGGTTCAGAGGGAAACAGGCACACGAAAGGCTGTGCCCCAAGGGTGTCCGCACTCCGGGCTCCTTTGCTGTCTCTCGCAGGCAGTGAGTGGAGCGGGGACATCTGGGCCTTCACAGATCGGGACGCGACGTCGTGCCAAACTCGAGTCCTGCCCGACTTTTGGCTCCTTGGTTGCTTAATACGTTCGTGGCCTCATTCCAGTTCCCAGTGGCCAGAGTTCCACATCACACGGTCCCTGTCCCATCTGGTGCTAATTGGCACCCTTGTGGGTAGTTTCCAAAAGCAGAACAGGAAAAATAAAAAGGACTATCTTTCTATCCTTGGAAGCGAGGAGCTTAGTACAGGCAGTCCTCGATTTAAAAGGAGCTGCCGTACTAAGATACTGTATGTAAATCAGTTGTTTAGAACCCAGAACAAGTTTTTCTAATAAAGTCACGCCTGATGGTTAGTTCCCAGGTCAGCCCAGTTCTCAAAAGACCTTCTAACCCATGATGTACCCAAGAAAGAGCTCTCATTTTAATCACTTAGAAGCATCATGGGCGAACCAAAAAGTAGGAAGGGATGGCGAAACCAATACTACCTTTGGTGACTCTCACCGATCGTGTGACCTTAGACAATTCCCAGGGTTCTTTTTAGCCCCAAATTTCTTTAAATGAAAGGGAGGTGGGGGCAGATAATAAAAATTGCTTTCCATCTATCACCGGGTTGTTATTGCCAGAATCAAATAAGATGGAGTATGTGAGACAATTTGAAAACTCTTTTCGCTTCCCCTGAAATAACAGAAGCACAGGTTTTCCCTCTGCTTCTTCCTAGATGTCACCAGCAGGGGGAGGTGTGTGAGGGGCTGTGGCCTCTTTGTGGTTCCCACTGGGAATACGGGGCCAGGGTGAGGGGCACTGAAGTGGTAGCAACAGAAGCTACTGAGCGATGAGACCAAGGGATTGGCTACTTAGAACCTTCTGTCCCATCTATCCTCAAAAGTGATCTCTTGGTCCAGGCTGCTCTCTGTCACCCTTGGATTTTCTTTTTAGGACTCCAGGGATTGGCTTGTTGGTTTCATTGTCAACACCTGTTGCTTTTAAACAGTACATCTTTCTCCTCGATGTTATCGAAGATTGAACAGCCTTCTTAAGGTTTCATAATGAATCTGATTATTGGATCATAAGAAAATGGAACTAGAGACTTAAAAAGCTCACCCTCTGTTCTTTCTACTTATCTATATTTTCAGAAAGATACAGATGAAAAACTAGGCCACACGTACTTGATAACTGTATATCTCTATAATCAAAGAACATTGATGTTTTATGTATATTTTAAAAAAGAAATAGACTCAAGACATTTCATCTCAGTACCTAGGACTGGAGCTGTGGGCGGGGGGAAGAACGGGCTTGAACCTCTGCGTAGGGACTGGGTATAAATGCAGCAAGGTATCACTGAGGCTGGAGAACGGGGTACACTGCCTGGAGAACAGGGGAAGAAGAGTTATTCTCGGTGGGGTGATTGCCCTTCCCTGCTCTCTTTCCTTCCCACAAGGAAAAAGATACCATTTCGGTATCAGTTACAGGGTTTACTACAACTGCAGCTTGTTACTCACTTCTGGACACTGCCTGTTCTGCCTTCTTTCAAGTGATCCATCCACCTTCTGTGCGTTCTTTGGTTTTTCCTGCCAGCATCTCCATCACCCTGTACCCTCTGCCCTGATAATGTCAAATAATCTTGTCTCATCCTCTTTCTCTCTGCACTCCCTTCAGCTACCAATAACCTCACGTCACTCTTCTCCCTGCTTCTTCTTTATGCCTCCCCATCAGCTTTCTGAAGTTCAATTTCATTCAACAGATTATCCATTGTTCTATTAGAAATGTGATGATGTTAAAACACAGTCCCTATCACCAAGGACCTGTCGCGTGTGGAGGCGCAGCATGGCACACAACAGGGAACACAGACGTCAGGTGCTAAGGACACAGAGGAGGGCAAGGTTAATCCAGAGTATATGGGTTTTCGGGTGGGGTGGGGAGAAATCAGGAGGTTGTCATGGAAACTGCATCTCCAAGGGTACAGGAGAGTTAAAAGGGAGAAGGCCTTTGAAATAAAAAGAAGACACCTTTAAAAAAATTCTAGTTTGGTTATCCCACGGTGAAAAGATCACTCATTAATAAGCTACTACTGCTTTCTGAAACTCTGTCCATTATTTTTTTCTCAGGACAAGTGAAAGAGAACCTTCAGGCTTCAAAAAAAATATCACTGCTAACATAGGAGTGACAAAGACAGCTGGGTCAAGTCAAAGAAATACTCATATCTTTCTTTCTGCCTTTACTCTAAACTCAAGTCCCTAGGAGCCCCAGGAAGCAACCCACTACACTGGAACTGATGAGGAGCGAACCTTAGCCACCCGTGGCTCACTCCCAAGGCAGCCGTGCAGTCAAGGATACTGGCTCACGCTAATAAATTCTCTGCTAAAACCCCCAGTGGAAAGGTTGTAATCATGTGGTTCTAGTTAATGAAAGTATAAACAGAGGCCATCCCATTCTAATTTAGACAGAGCGAAAACTTAGAATCTGCGTTTCTCAGGGCAGTGACTCAGATACTGAGCCATTAAGTCAAGAAAGAGCTTGTGTTGACAAGTCGGGTGTACAAATCGGGTGTCTGTTTTGACTTGACTGGTCAAGGAAACAGGCAGGTTAGGTTTGAAAAAGGAAAACAATAGCCAAGATAGTCAAGAAACAGTCAAAGTGGTTGTTTGACAGATGATGATGATTTCCGTTTCGGTCTGTCACTTATGACAAGTAAATCACTCCAGTCAGAGCACAGGGACTTCTGGTTCGATACGCTCTGAGTGGCGTCCTACTACCCTCCTGGTTCACGTGGCGGCCCCAGCCTTCTCATCTGGCTCTGTCTCCTCTGTTTACTCACTTACTCGTTTATTTTTAGTTCTCCTCGTTCTCGTTTTTGTTTGCATTCCGTCTCTTCGTTTCCCACCATGTTCTCTTCATCCATTCCTAAGAGAAAACAAAAAATCGTGTAAACCTTTCCTCTTCTGAAGCTGATTCGAACGCTGCTTCAGATTTTTAAGGCGTCATGGCAGAAAGGAGTTCAGAATTTACATTTCCAAATTGATGGAACAATATATATTGACACATTCACAGGGAAGGAGAGAGCATTTTGACAGTTCTTATATTCTCGGCTTGATTTTTGGTTGTACAGAATGGCGACGGGTAATTGGCTGACACTTTCTAGGAATCAAGAAAGTCAGTTTTCTTATTTCTTATTTGGTTTCCCCATGTTCTCATGGTGTCTTTATAACCACCCTGGACTGGAAGTCAGACAGATTCTGTTCTGCTCCCATTGTCCTGCCCCCTCTGCCATAATAATGCCAAATAATCTTGTCCCATTCTCTTTCTCTCTCCGCACTCCCTTCAGCTGCCAATAACCTCATGTCACTCTTCTCCCTGCCTCTCCATCACCAGCCAGGCGCTGGCTTGCTTTCCCCTGGGACTTCCTTCGCATTTGAACATTGGAGGGCTGGTCTACTTTGTTTCTACCACTGTAATATCCTAAGATTGTGATTCTCCAAGACTTTGATAAAATAGGTAATCATCGTGGGGCATTTAGATGCTATTTTTTTTTTTTTTGTACGCGCTTAATGTCCATTTCGGCTTTACCATCAACCTAACCTTGAACGTCACAGCAAAAGGCAGCCTTTCCTAGACTTTGAGAAATAACTTATAGTACAGACTAGTTCTCTCAAGATCGCTTCTTCCTGTAGATAGCCATGATGTATACTAATATTAGAGGCTAAAGCGTCACGATCTCACGCCTATTTATGCTGACGTAGGCGCCGGGTCCCTGGAGGTTCTCCCGGCCTGTGGTCTCGGCTGGCCACACATGAGCCAAGTCTTACAGTAGTGGGCACCACAGCTCTTAAGTTGAGCTTACTGATGCTCTACTGCTGGGCATGATAGGCACTCTCCTGCTCTGCCAGGCTTGGCATTTTCCCTTGTGGTCCTGCTACTTCACCTGTCTCCTCCTGGTGCCCGGGCGTGCTGAGCTGGGTGTAAAAGCCTGCATCAAACACCACCTTTATTCCACTCCTAGGTGCCTCGTCTCCGACACTGACCAGAAAACCTGGCATTTCCTCCTGACCGAGCACCCGCAGGCTCTTGGCAAGGCATGGTGGTCGTAGATACAGCGCTGGCTCTGCTGGTCACCGCATCGGTGTCCACACATGCGCCAACCCTGTGCGTTGACTTCTGGAAAAGGGGTGGAGAGAGATTTTCCCTTTTTGTTCAGTTTTGCTAGACAGGATACCAAAGCAGAGTTGTTTATGTCACAAAGCACAAAACAACGATTTCAGCACTGACTTTGAACTGCTTTGCTTCTCATGATCGTCAGACGAAGCCCAACTGGGGATTAATCTCAGACTTGCTGTGCGCAGAGCCGTCTTCCTCATCCAGTGACTAAGGCTTTTTAACTGAGTCACTACATCGTGCTCGTATCCTTCCTCCCTCCAGTTCTCTACCAGAAGACAGCTCAGTCTTTATGGAAATAGATTTACAGAGGCTGACACTGCCCTTTTGCCAGATGTCCCCAGACGCAGCTTTTAGTCTCAAGCTGAGGCCTCTATTATAGTTGCATAAAGAGCTGGATATAGTTCAAATTCCTGATGATATTTTCTGATTCCCTGAAATGTTAAAACTCTACCTTCCCCCATAGTTCATCCCGTGTGATGGTCCTAATGCAACTGACTGATTATTATTTTTTTTTTATGACTGGCTGTGTTTCTATCTAGTCTCTCTTTCTGAGCTGTCACCTTTCCCAGAGGGATCTTGTATTCTTCACGTCCTCGAAAGTGCTGCTCTCACACTAGAATTCTGATGGGGACAGAGATATCCAAGAACATCAGTGGTGCTTTGGGAACAGTGAATTAATCTCACCTCCTTGGGTGACAGTAACTCGATGTGCTCAGGGCACTGAGACACCTCTCACCAGATTTGCAAAGAGCCAGGTTCATGGTGCTACTGGAAGTACAGAGAGAAGTTGGGTTTTCTTCTTCGGCTTTGCATCATCGGACGGTATTTTGGTGGTTTCATATATAGACTAACACACCGGCAAAGAATCCGAGGGAGGCGAGTGTGAGGTCCTCCTAATTACACAGAATTATGGGGGAGCTGTAAGAAACTGATGTTATGGTTAATTGCAGGTTGGTCAGAAAGTCATCCTTATTTCAACACTTTTTGAATAATCCTTACACAATGCCCTTAGCAAAGTCCCCTGTGGTAAACATAGCTCCATCTTTCTTTGATGTCTGAGGATCTTAAGGTCAAGATTAGCAACACGAATTTTCATTTAAGTGTTAAGGGGCAAGATGGTGCAGGACACCAGCCTTTGTCTGAGCTAACCACTATATGTTGGTTTAGAGAAATCTCTGTTCTCAGATGGATACATTTATGATTCTTCATATCATACTCTAAAAATGAAGTTTGTAATATTTTTATGACCAAAAACTGTTCTATAGAAAAAAATCATACAAAAATATTCCCTCCTTTCACATATAGCTCTTTTTAATATATTTAGTTTTTTGGAGTTGTTTTATTCTTATGTTTCCAATGATTTTTTTCTTTATACATTAAAATTTTAAACTAATCTTAGCATCCACATCTAAACTAAATATCTGCAAGTGACAAAAACATCGATGTTTCATGGAAGGGTAAAAAATATGTAGTTAAAAAAAAAGCTTCTCTCTGAACACAATATCTAATTTTCCGATTAAATTATGGTGCATCAAGCATAAAGGAATGTTCATAAAATCTTTTGGAAAGGAAAAACAAGTCATATGTAAAGGAAGAGAGTCACATTGATATCAGACTTCTCAGAAGCAACTGAATATTATAAGAAAAGAAAAGTTCTGAGCCAAAATATCAATCAGGTGTGAGAACAGAATAAAGATATTTTCTGTCAGCAAGAGAGGATTATATTTACCTTTTAATGATGCTTTCCTAAGAAGTTAGTTGAAATTGTGACTTTAGCCAAGAAACGGAAGGAAAGAGACAGGAAACAGAAGATGTGGAATTCAGAGAAAGTGATCATGATGAAGCAGGCCTAGAAGAAATGCTGCGGTTTTGTGTCCGAGGACAAAGAAACCCATGAAAGAGGTTTCTCGGGGAAAAAAAGAAATTCTATACAGTAGAACCTATGAATTAAGGGATAAAAACCGAAATCAAGCATAATTATAAACTCTAAGAAAAATGAGATCTCTAGTAGAAAGTTATGATCCCACAAATGCACGAATTAAAAGCACAATTGACAAAATTCGACAAACAGATATCACTTAACCTTGCTTTAATTGGTGTAGGGGGTCTATGTTGACTAATGTTGAATGCACAGGGGAAGAAGCATTATTCTAGCACCAAACTTGGACCAATGATGAACAGCAAATTCAACTCGTACTATGTACAGAGCAGAAAGTTCTGTGTATTGTTGAAGGCCAGAACATGAATGTTCACAGTCTCGATGATGCAAAAGTCCAAATAGATCTGACAGAAAGGGAAGAGAAAGGAGGAATGTGCTGGAGGAGAAAAAAGTTCTTTAGAGAAGGAGGTTGAGATACTCATTAAAACTGATGGAAAAAGAAATACAGATCTAGTGTTTAAAATCGCAAAGGTAAACAGTAAGATATTTAAAAATCACAACTACTATTAAGCTTTGCAATTGGTGAGTATGAAGGCTGGGGAAGTATAAATGTGTGGTCAAATATAAAATCTGGTTGCATAAAAAAATGAACGTCTAAAGTATTGTTTTGAGTTGAGACGACAAGCAGCGTGAGAATCCAACACAGACTGAGTTCAAAGAATGTCTTTCTAGAAGTGGGACGGGGCTTGGTGGGAAAGGCAGCTGCTGTTTTCACTCTGAGCTCTTCCTCATCACTTGATCTGTGACCATAGACATGTGTTATTTTGTTTAAAAGATTTAAAAATGTAATGACCACTGGCTATGACTCTCCCCCACCCCCGCCCAAGTATTCATTCTCTATTCGTTCTCTGCTTATTTGCAGTAATAGTCACCAGACTGTCAACCCTCTGCACATCATTTCTGTGTGTTGAGCAAGGGGGCCCATGCTCACATCCTATCCTGTCGCCCAGTGCATGGACGAGCACTTGCCTTAGATGAGGCCCATGAGATGCGAGATGGAGGACTTTACCTGGGTGTCTAAGGAAGAAGTTCTCTCTCTCTCTCTCTCTCTCTCTCTCTCTCTCTCTCTCTCTCTCTCTCTCTCTTTTTCCGGAAGCCACCTGGAGGAGAACTGTCTTCAGGCAGGATGTGAACAGCATGCAGAAGCCACTGACAGCCACGTTATGACCATGAAGCCTCAGAGATGACACTGCAGAAACCAGGGAGAGATGGGAAAATGTTTTTTTGGAGTCGCTAAAAAATCACTGTTTCCAGTGTCACCCAAGACTAGTCCTAACACTGGAGTATTTAAGTTACATGGGCCATTCCGTTTTATATTTAAAGCCAGTGCAAGGCAGGGTTTTTTGGTAACTGACCACCAAAAGATTTCTTAAAAATAAATAAAGGAAAAAGAAACACTTTCAGAATGTTTTTAAACAAATAACTATAATAGAGAGCTTTTTATAGAATTGTATGGGTTACAAAACACTTCCACAGATATGTCTTTGACCTTGACATCATTCTGAGGAGGTAGGAATTGTTATCTGTGTTTCCGAAATGAGAAAACTGAACAGGACGGTCAGGAGGCCGGTTCAGGCAACCTTGGTTACAAGTGACTAGATCTTTCGACTCTATAAGTCCCATGCTCTTAACGCCCTGCAGGTGTAAACACGATGGGAGAGAACAGAGAGTCCAAAAATAGACCCATGCATATGTGGAGTTTTAACGAGGGCAGAGGTGGCCTGGCATTTCGGCAGAGAAAAGAGGGATTATTCAATAAAAGGAGCTGGAAAAACTGGTTGTCCATTTGGAAACAAAATGAATTTGGATCCCACCCTTACACCATACTCAGAAATCAACTCCAGATGGATCAGAGATTTAAATGTCAAAAGCAAACTTTAAAACACTCAGTAGAAAAATATAGGTGGATATCTTTCCGACTTTGGGGGAGGGAAGGATTTCTTAGACAGGCACCAAAAAAGTGAAAACTAGAACAGGAAAGATTTATAATTTTGACTTTATGAAAATTAAGACATCATGGTCATCAGAAAAATTATTAAAGAGGGTGAGAAAGTAAGTTGCTAGCTAAGAGAATATCATTTGCAACACATACAAACGGTAAAGGTTTAGTATCAAGAATATGTAAAGAATCCTATAAAATACTAAGGAAATGTCAGACAGTGCAATAGAAAAACAGATTAAAATAAAAAGGCCAAAATACAGAAACAGACATTTCACAGAAGGAGAAAAATACACAGCTAAAAACATAGGGACATAACCCAGCCTCTTTATAGCAATAGACTAGCAAAGGAAGATATGAAATAGTAAATCCAGATTATAACAGAGACCATTTTATGCTCAATTTATTGCAGGAGTTAAGAATTTAAACTATACCAAAAATTGGAGAGTATATAAACCAACCAAATGTCTCATATATACTGATGTAAATTGGTTAACCACTGTGGAAAGCTACTTTTAAAATGGAATAGTCACATACTCTATGACCTAATGATTTTCTAAGTATATGCCAAAGAAAATTCTTTTATTTGTGCACCATGAGCAACATGCAAAAATATTCATAATAGCACTGTTTCTAATAGCAAGAGTAAATAACAAGTGACCATCAAAAGGGAAATGGATAAATTTTGGTACATGGTAGACTA
The DNA here is from genome assembly GCA_004027375.1 of Macroglossus sobrinus. Taxonomy (NCBI): domain Eukaryota; kingdom Metazoa; phylum Chordata; class Mammalia; order Chiroptera; family Pteropodidae; genus Macroglossus; species Macroglossus sobrinus. The sequence continues at coordinate 371,202 of PVKZ01001208.1, read as the reverse complement.
TATTATGCCAGTGAAAATGAATGAACCACAAGCTATGTGTTATAATAGTATGCTGAAGAAAAAGCAAGCTCCCAGATGACCAAACCAGGATCATCTTAAAACATTCAAAGATTACTAAAACTAAGCGAGAAAACTTTAGATCAAATGTCCACATTTCTAAAATTAATTTTACCATCAAGCAAGAAAAGAATAAAAACACCAAATTCAAGATGTCAGAGGACTAGAGCAGGGTAACGGGACAGGAGAAGATCATGGATATGATGTATTATGTTCTAATTCTTGGGTTGTGTGTGTGTGTTTTTTTTTCTTGTTTTTTAAAATTTTTTTTCTATTACTAAAAAAGTAATGAGAAAATGAATAAAAAGAAGTCAATGAAGAAATAAAGCAGAGCTGTGAATAGACCATTCATGATAGTACGTCATGTATCAGTCTTCTCGTCTGTGAAATGGCTTTGATATTTGTTCCTACCCCCTAGAGTTGTGGTAAGGATGAAAACTCTTAGAACAGTGCCTGGCACGTAAGCTTTATATTAACGTTTGTGAAAGAGAGAAAGAAAGGGAGGGAGGAAGGGAGAGAAAGTGAGACAAAGGGAGGGAGGGAGGGAAGGAGGAAGGATGGAAGGAAGGAAGGACAGAAGGAAGGGAAGAAAGAAGAGTTATAAATACAAATAAAACTGTTCGCTTGAAGTCCATTATTGAAGCAATAACGCCATGAAAAGAGGTGTTAAAAGATGCAAATGCAGGTGAGCTTAATCAGGGAAAATTCTCTAGAGGGAGTAAAATTTGAAAGAATTTTTCTTTTAATGTAAAATTGTAGCTAAAATATAAAAACACGCCAGTGGATTGGTTTCCTAGTTAATAGGGTAAGGTTCCGGCTTCTATTTTCAGAGTGGAACTTACTTGCCACGATAATAAGAGGTGACATTTGTTTGATTTTCCTTCTTTGAGTTGTGGAAGAATCCTATAAACTGCTCTATAAATAACCAAGTAGAGGCTGAACGGTTTCCTGTAACTTACAGCTGAAAGCCAGTAACCTCTGATGGCAGGCGGTCTCATGGTTGAATCAGCAGGGTGGCGGCATTCGCCAGGGAATTCCGCCTTCTCTGAGGAGGCTGCCCTGGGCAGGAGCGTCTTACATAGTATTACCCTCCGCCTTCAGCAGTGGTCCTGCCTCAAGAGCCAATAATATACACCAAACAGTCCACACAGGGCCTTAGGGCACTTGAATCGATGACTAAAGCTCCGCCCCTTTGGCCAAGAAACACAGTGTCCAACTATTAGTGGAGAACCTACGATGATAACAGGAATGCAACCAAACTCTCGGCGATGAGCAGCGGACAAGGCCCCCAGACTTCATCTGAGCGAGGTGAGGGCTTGAATAAATTAAAACGCCTTAGTGAAATGCAAAGCTCCCTGTGTTGTGTTCTGTTTAAGCTGGGATGGGGAGGGAGGAAGTGTGTGCTGGGGACGGGACGTGGGTAGGTGATGGGACGTGAGTAGGTGATGGGTTTGGGCTACATACGAGAATAAATCGCTTACCATGAGACAAAATGAGCAGAAGTTCTCAGATTCTTTGGCTCCAAAGCTGCTCATCACTATCTTGCACTTGTCGTCCAGCCTCAGTTGCTTCCTCTCCGTTGACTAAGTGCTTTTCGGCTGTCTGCGTGGCGGGCTCCAGGAGGAACGAGAATCTGGGCAAGTGTCTCTTCGTGACCTTTGGATTATCTTATTATTTACACGACACCCCTCTTCAGCAGATCAGGAAAGGTTTGTCGCTTAAAAAAACAAAACAAAACAGAAAGCTATTTTAAATCCGTATCCTACGACAAATAGAAGTTTAAATAGTAAACAAAACAAAACAAAAACACCAAAATATTCTTTATTTCCACCGTTTTTTCCCTGATGATAGGTTGGTTTTAAAAATGTTCATTTGAATACACATAGATTAGGAAGACCACGTGAAACATTATGACCTAGTTCCTTTGGTCAGAGGACAGAATTGACAAGTCCACGGACGTCCACACTTGCCAGTTCTATTCGATCCAGGAATATTCTTTCTCTTCTCAGTCCTTCCAGCGACCTCATTTTGTGGAAAGATCAATTAATAGTTACAAATAGAAACTTGTTATTTTAAGAAAAATCGCAATAGAGGGACAGGTCTTCCCAAGAATCAAAAATAAGTAGACCATGAGTCAGAAGTAAAATCCTTTCAAATTCATGTACTTTTCATTCACAGGGTTTTTTCTTTTCTTTTCTTTCTTTTTTTTCTTTGTTTTTTCTTTTCTTTCTTCTTTTCTTTCTTTTTTTATTTTCTTTCTTTGTTCTCTTCTCTTCTCTTCTCTGCTCTGCTCTTCTCTGCTCTTCTTTTCTCTTCTCTTCTCTTCTCTTCTCTTCTCTTCTCTTCTCTTCTCTTCTCTTCTCAGGCTGTGTTCTAAAAAACATATTGTGATTTGTATAAGAGGCAAATTACTGTTTGGCCCTTTAGCAAATTCTCCTTGCTTTCGATTCTGTATAAGTAAGTTTTCGGTTGCCCATAATTAAAACCCAGTTAAATCAAAACAAAACGGAAATAAGAGCGGATAATCCAGACTGCACTGTCTACAGTTTTCATGACTCCAGTTGTTGGACAGGGACATTCAGAAAGGATGGACGGAATATCTCCAGAGGCTCAGCTTAGCATCATCAAAGCCTCTCTCCATCCACCCACCGCCATCTCCCCCCTGCACATTACAGTATCTGCTTTACTAATCAGAGGAAAATTTATCATACAGGATTTAGGGAAGATATTTATGGCCTCCGTAAGCTCGATGGCTTTGCCTTGTGTGAGTCAGCTATTCTCTTGAGGAAATAAAAGGCCACAGCTGGTGAGATAACAGACCAGAGACCCTTTCAGAATTTCAAAACAGAAGACTTTGTTGAAGAAGAGGGATTAAAAGCAGCATTTGCGTGTTTTTGTTCCTTCTTTGATGAACAGCTGTGGAAGTCAGTTCAGGAGGGCTGCTTCGATGGCCGATAACCAAGGGAGTGGGGTGACTGGTTTTGATGGTTGAGGCTTTCAGCCTTCATCAGGCCTGTCGTCCAAGCCCTTTTTACCTGTAAATATCAAGGATCTAGGAAGCCAGGTGAAGGCAAAGCAGGAGGGCGCCGTGTGATTTTTTCATTAAGTTATGGCGTCTTCCTAGCTACGCAAAATGACATGTGTACGATGTGAGCACACAAATGCTGTTTGACATACTCTGTACTGATGATCTGAAGTGCACGGGGAAGGGATTGTTTTACTACTGTTTCTTGAGCTTATGGGCTAAGTGACTTCCACATATGATCTCCTGAAAGACAGAATGGAATCAAATAAAGCGGTAAACTGATTTTGAAAAAATTAAGAGTCACCGCATTGAATGATAGGAATTATTAAAATGACAGAGAGCATGTTAAAATGCTCTGAAAGGTAACGATTAATAGACACAGTAGAGGTTATTCATAAGAGTGGCATTATTACTATGAAAATCCTTTAGAACTGTCACCATATATTTTTATCCTATAATTCTGTGACTCTGTACCGTTTCTTACACAGAGAAAACCCTCAATAAATATTTGTCCAATTACTAAATAAAAGGTAGTTACAGTTTTTAAAGTGGCTGCAAAAGGCCTGAACCGCAGGAGGAAAAAAGAGAAGAGAATAACCTTGCTTTACGAATAAAGTAACACCTCACCGAGGTGTTAAATTTTCCATTTGTTCATTTTCAACACCGACTCTTGGGAAAATTGCATAGCATTATTTTAAACAATTCCTTTTAGGAGCCCATTAAGTAGGCTTTTCTGCTGACAGGACAGATGTCTTTTACAGCTGGCCAGTGTTTAGTTCTCCGAATTCCTGACTGCAGGAGGAAAATGACTGGGATGCAGGATATTTGAGCTAGAGATGGCTCACTTTCGGCGTGAGTCAATCTTTGATGTCCACATAAAAATCATCATTAATCATGAAACTTTCCTTTCATCATGAGGTCAGATGTCCCAGGCCCCTGTCAAAATGATGATGCCTACTGGCCGTGGGAGAGACCGACTCAGCGCCAGATGCCTTCGTGACACTGAGCTCGCCCCGTCTGGTTGGTGGTGTGAGTGTGCCCAGCCGGAAGGAAGAAAAGGTATGAAAGTCAGCTCACCATTGTTGGGTCAGCCCAAGACCACAGGGCCGACGATGGAGGAAATTGCTGGAAACATGGGCTGTTTCCATCCTGAGGAGTGCAGACTTAGGTGGATCGACGAGTGTGTCCATCGCTTTCCTGGACAGCGAATGTCCCCCGTCATAGGTCAAAGGTCAGGGATTTGGGACACATGGAAACGCTTTTATATCTCACCTGTGGCCAAAGCAGGTGTTCACTTTCAAACACTTAATTTCTTTTCCTGTGAAGCCAGGTGTACCAGGAGAGCGCTAAGGAAAAGGGGAACTTTTTCTTTTTTTCTCCCAATGAAAACATGGATTGAGTTCAATCGAATTCTAATGCAAAAATATGGACTTAGTTTGTGTCCCTTAACAGAGTATCATCCTGGGGGAAATAACTGAGGTACGAGAAGAAGGAAGGCAGGGAGGGAGAGAAAAAAGGAGGAAAGATTGCTGAGAGACCTTGAGTGCTGTCCCACAGATGCATTCTCTCTTTTGTCCTCACTGCAATCTGGGTTCAGAAGAGGAAAATGACACTCACGGAGGTTGTCACTGGCCTATGGAGGTAAATGTTGGTCATTTCCTTTTCCTGTCCCGTGACTGAATTCCTTTTTATATTTTGCGAATTTCTCACTTCTTGATGCCTCAGTATGAGGATGGGGCAAGTAACCCACTTCTTGCTGTTGGCATGGAAAGTACTAGATGCTCACCCGCCCCACACTCCCGTGGCGCTGTGCCCGAGGTCCTGATAAGCAGAGGCATCACCCCTGACTTTGCCTCAGGAGTTCCCGAGGCGAGAGGAGAGAAGGGAGAGCGGAAAATCCAATGCTTTGTGATGGCCGCCGGATATGTCTCACTGCGGATTTCTGAGACTTCATTTTTTGTATGTTGTTCCTAGAAGCTGGATCTTCAGCCTTCGTTCTCTGCTTCTTATTATACTTTTTAAGCTATCCAATATCTTTCTCAAAAAATCTTCATTATAGGCTATCTATTATATGTCAAAATATAGAAAAGAGTATAATAAGCCCCCATGTGTCAATTACCTTCTTAAACAGTTATCAACACATGGACAATCTCGCTTCTTCTCTCCCCTACTCACGTCTAATCTCACCCGAATTCCTGAATTATTTCAAACAAGTCTCATTTTATTTCATCCTCAGATTACTTTAGCAAGACCTTGTATTATTTCACCCATAACATTTTCTTTATCTCTAAAATATCAATATTTAAAAAAAAATTACCACCATATCATTATCTTACCTCATAATGATAGTTCCTTAATATCATTAAATATCTGTATTAAATTTTTTTCTCATAATTTTTAAAAGTTTTAAAGCTAGCTTCAAATCAGGATCAAAACAAATTTTTAAAAATCTCTTTTAATTTATAGATTCAATTTCCTTCTCACTCTTATTTTTTTTTTTTCAGTTGAAGAAGCCAAGTTGTTTGCCTGTAGCATTCCTCACCCTTAAGATTTACTAATTGGATCCCTGTGGTGTCATCCATCATATTCTTCTTTCTCACGTATTTTCTGCAAATTATTATTGGACCCAGAGGCTTGATCAGATTGTTTTGATTTATTTGGTGGCCACCTCTGTGAAGGTACACAATGGCCACTCATGTCTCTTTTTGTGATGTCAGCAACCCTGGTATCATTACTTAGACACATTGCTCCCTTGGGAGTTGAAAAGGGTATTATTAGAAGTCTCTCATTCATTTAAAATGTATTAGCTGAATCCTTCTATAAAAAGAAAATTCTTCTCATTGATTATTGAGTTGCCTTGAGGTATATGATATAGGTGAGTCAGGAGAAAGGCTTAATCCTTTTCTTTCGTTCATCAATTTTCACAATAATTTGATGGTTCTCTAGTCAAAAGTGACCAATTTCTGTTTGAAACTTCAGACGTTACAAACTAATATATTTGCTGTCCTTCAACCTATCACAGTTATTACTGATACTTATTTAACTCGGTCCTTCTATGCCCCGCGAGAGCCTCCTCTGTCCTTATCACACGCCCCCGTCGTCTCTGTCAGTGTCTCTTCTCTGCGCTGCCAGGTGATTCAGGCTCAGTTTGCACATTCCCTTCCCGAGTGATCCTGGGTTGACTTTTGTCTTCAGACACTTTCACAGCACACGGCCACCTACTGTGACTCTGTTTATAAAAACAAAAGATTCAAATCAAGTGAACTCGGACCATCTCTAGGGTCTGGTTGAACAAACTTTGAAACATCCTCTTGGCAGAGTATCTGAACTCTGAAAGGAGATGGGGGAGGTCCCCATGTCCTGCTGTGAAGTGATCTCCAGGATAGTCCCATCACCTGACAGAAGCAAAGTGGAGAGAGCGCGTATTGGATGCTACTATTTATCTAAGAAAAGGAGTGAGGGTATAAGTACCCACACATACACACATGCATGCATACATACGTATATAATTGCTCAATTTTTTTTTAAATTGACGATACACTGAAAAAAAAAATGGTTATATAGATACGGGCATGGGGAAACCAGGATAAAAGGAACAAGCTTATAAGCTAGGGTTCTCCGACTGTCCGTGTTATATACAGTTGAGTCTGGAATCAGCAAATATTCTTCATGATTATACACCAATATTAAATTTTATCAAGAAAATCCCTAATGAACCAAAGCAAACCAATACAAGTAAGCCAACCAAGTGCTGATTTGTGGCATAACTATACAGAGAGATTTTATTTTAATTGTTTTTAAAACACAATTAGTGTTTAAAACATAATTAGTGGAACTTTCTCCAATGATACAAATAATATTACACACACACACACACACACACACACACACGCTTTTCAGTATTGCTATTATTATTTGAAAATTTGTTTATTGAGAGTCTAGTATTTTCAGTATGGAAAAAGAACAGATGCAACATGGATTAAACAAAAGCTCTGTAGTCTTGATTTTAAATCGGAAGTATTAATATGACTTTATTATAATTTTATCTTAAAATAAAAATAAAAAATCAGCCAGTGCAGAGGATGGCACTCAATGCCTAGCCAGTGCCGTATACCCTGCAAGGAAGACAGATGGGTCATATAAGTCCATATTTACTGGAGTTTTCTTGCGTCCTTTTGGGTTAATGCCATATGGTCTAATTTATAAAGAGGAGAGTCGAGCAGAATTCCCAGTCTCAAACTAAACCCTGAATTTGTTTGTTTTCACATCGACGTATGAAAACTGGAAAAACTATAAAAAGTAAATCAGAAGGAGGAAGAAATATACTGTATCATTTCACTTATATGTTGAATCTAACATAAACAAACAAATCAACAAACAAAACAAAACAGAAACAGACTCAAAGGGCCACAAGGCTACTCTTTATAGAATCCGTGGCTAGCGTTTGGGTGTGTGGGCTGGCATGTCTGTGTATCTGGGTGTGGGGCTCCTTGTGACAGGTAGAATTGGGATAAAAAGGGGAGCAGTAATTCTCCCCACAATATTCATTCTGGAGCAGACGGTGGGGACAGCAATGTTTGAGCAGAGCTGTGTGAGAACAGACTTTGTAGTGCTTTGAAGGAACGAGGGAAGCATCATTAATCTTTGATTACTATTATCATTAAGTAGATAACACTGTAAACTAAGCCCATCAAACTGATGTAGGTTAAACAAAGGCTAAATTTACAGTAAATAATTTAATGCTGTATTATCTAACTGCTGCCATTAATTTTCTCTTAGAGAAGAAACTGTCCTTCTTGAAGAAAATTCTCCAAAAGCCAGTGAAGTCGAAAGGTCCAACATACTGAGAATGGCGAGCGGGATGATGGGAATTTCCTGAGTCCTTCTGACATCCCTGGGGCACTAGGCCACTCTTGCAATCACCTTGCAGCTCACTTTTAAAACTCTCTTCATGTTTAAGACATTTGCCCCCCAGCGATTCCTGGGAAGACTCCCAGCAATCTGATACCAACCACCGAGGGGGGATGAAACCCCTCCCCCGTCTGCGCTCCTGGCGTCATTCTCTTCCTCTTTCCTCCTTCCACCGTCCCTCGCTGTCTCTCAGCAGCCAGATGCCACTGGCAGGCAGTCTCTCCCAGGGCAGCAGTGGTACAGGCATCCCCTGCTTCACCTGACAAATTGTTATCACCATGGTGACAATGGCTGGACATCTTTTGTTCACCCAAGACTATCCAGTGCCCACTAAGTACAGCCTGATGCTAATAGGTGCTCACTGAGTACCCATTGTGATAAAGATTGACAGAAAGAACGATGCTTTCTCCTAACATGAGGGGTCATGGGATCCAGACAAGATGGACCATTATTTTAGGTCCAGCACTCTGCTTTATTATTATTTCCGGTAGAGCATCGCACTCAGTTACCGCAGGGCACCACTGAGGACCTCATCATGGCTAATCCTTCCCAGCTCTCCTGCAATCTCCTTTCAGACCACAGTTCTCATCAGTCAGCACATGGATCACCAAGAAAACATCTGGGCGAGACAGATTCATCCTTGGCTAAACTGGGATAGCGCTAACCCAGCAATATGACCCAGCAATTCCCCTTCTGGGTATTCACCCCAAAAAACTTGAAAATATTTATCCACAAAGGTGGATGCACCTTGATGCTCAGCATGATTCACGGTGGCCACGACGTGGGAACGACGAGACTGTCCTTCGATAGATGAGTGAATAAGAAGATGCAGTGCACAAATACAATGGGACATTCCTCAGCAATAAGATGAAATACCTTTTCCATTTGTGATGATCTGGATGGAGCCTGAGCTTAGGCTACACAAAATAAGTAGGAAAGAAGAAGTTGAGAACCATTTCGCTCACAGGTGGGATATAAAACTAAAAGCAACAAATACACATGATCGACAGAGACTCAGACCCAGACAGTGGTTACCAGAGGGAGAGGCACGGGGGAGGTAGACAGAAGAAAGTGGGGGTCAAATCTTTGCTGATGGAAGGAAATTTAACGTTGGGTAGTAAACACACCATGCAGTATACATATGACATATTATTGCCTGAAATCTATTTGATCGTATTCACTGATGACACTCCAATGATTTTAATAAAAAAAAGTTGAAAAACACCATATTGTTGGAGAAGGCATTTTTCCGGTCGTGCATGAGGCATAAGCCTCAGAATGGAAGCTTCAAGTTCAAGGGGGCAGTCACTTCACAGAGAAGCCTTAGCTCCAGGAGGGCGCCTGCTGTTTTGGCACCAGAAAAAATTGAGAGCAGAGTTCTTTGCCTTCTTTCTGACGCACACAAGCAGGAGCCAAGAAGCCCCAGCGTGCTTAGGCTGATGCTTCCCGCTCCAGGTCGTAAGCCTACCCCGGGAAGTTCAAGGGTTCTGAAGGCCTTTTACAGGATTCGCAAGAATTGAAAGCATCTTAAACATATGTTCTCAGAGGTCCAGCCTCTGACCCGAATCTGAGGACTGAAGGAATTGCCTGACTAAGAATTCCACCAGCTCCCTAACATCACACAAATCGGCTATTTCAGAACGTGAAACTTGAATGAGGAATCTTTGATCACCTGTCGCTTCGTGGTCATCTAGAAAATGCAGCAGCGCTCCATGCTAATGAGATCTGAGTGATAAGAATAAGCCACTTTCTGGGTTTTCTAGATAGTGGGAAGATTTTTAAAAATCTGTCTTGAGTGGTATTTTGTAGTGCATTTTTCCTACTTTTTACTGCATTTGACAATTCCAGTAGAGGCATTTCTGGGACATTTTTCTTACTTGTTACTGAGTCACGTTTCAGAATCAACAGGTGATTCCAGGAGCCCAGGTGTGAGGACCTGGCTTGAAGGGGATCTAGAGACAGAACCAATGCTGGATCCACAAACGTTCGCTGGGCACCGAATCGGAGTTCAGTTACGAATGACAGAAACCAGCGGAGCTAATTCCGTCAGAGAGCTAGCTGTTCAATCAGACACTCAGGAGCTTACAAAATAGAAGGCTCTGGAAGGCCAGGACCTCGGCCCATACTCATGTGGCGAAAGCCTAGAATCCGAGATGCCAGCTGCCACAGGAGGGCCAGGCGCATTCGCGACTGTGCACGGTTTGCTTCGTGATCTGGAGGTTTTCAGCTCTTACATGGAAGCTGGTCCAGGGTGAACCTCAACTATAAGGTCGCCGCCAAATGACTCTAATGCTCTTGGCTCACCTGCCTCCAGCAGGAAGATTCTCGCAGGGGAGTCCATCCTAATATCCGTGTATGTTCTCACCTTGCCGGGGGTCCAGGATGAGTAAGAGCCAGATGAGGTTCTTAAGACGCTCACAGTCTGGTGAGAAGACGGACACTTGAAGGGGAAGTAACATTGCGGATGCCGGCACAGTAGCAGAGACTGGCGTTTAACAGGGCCGCTGATGAGTGAGCTTGTGCATCTGGGTATTCATTATACATTTGAAAATGCATAAGTTAAAGTGCTTAACTTTAAAGAGAAAAATATGCTGTTATTAACACGGGCCCCCTAGAATAGCAAAGAGTCGGGGGAGACTAAACGCGATGGCTCCCTGAATTCTCCTTCTCCCGGGGAGACTGACCCCGATTCCTTGTGTGGCCCCTCCCCTTCTGCTAGCTTAGACACAGGAACAGGGTGGGATGCTTGGCTGAAGTTAGTCATCAGGCCACTGGCACACGGAAAGCCTGAGGCTGAATTTACTGTTAGCTCTTTGAGTCACACCGCCTTCCCTTCCCATCCCCCCTCCACACCCTCCTCCCGCCCCCGGTCTGAACCCTGTGTCCTGTTCAAAGATATTTCCCCTTCTCTTTGACTTACCTTCTGAATTCATTTTGGAAGAATGTACCAAGATCCTTTGAATCCTACTGGAATGTTGAACTCAGTGAAAAGTGATGTGGTTAAGAAAGCAAATAATATGCTGAAAGATGTTCATGGGAAGTGGCTGGAGACATCAAAGAGATGGACGCATTTGCATTTCAAAAAGCTGGCAGGGGGTAACGTTTCAGCTCACCTCCTCTCCAGCCCTCATATCCATCCTACCTCTGGTTGCCAATGACTTTTCTTCCTTCCCATCAGGGCAGAAGAATAGCATAGCTAGCCCCAGGAAATGGCATTGTCTTCTTAAATCAAAGCCGCTCAGAGAAATCTGTCGCTGTTATTAACCGGAGAACACAGTTGCTAACACTGGGTCAGCTCGGGCACTGAGCTTGAGCCTGTGCCCGCACTGTTCTGTTTAAGCCTTATTGCGTCGCCGAGACGGTATCATCGGTCCTATTTTACAGCTCAGGAAAATGAGGGGTGGAGAGGTAAAGAAAAGTATCCGAATGATAAGTTCTGGAGCAAGGATTCGAACTCTGTTGGTCCAATCGGGCGCTATGTGACATTGTATTTTAATTAAATTAAATCGGACACAGTTGAGGTGTGGGGCGGGAGGCAGGGATACATAATACACAGTGTTTAGTGAAGTTGATTTTCCAGGACAAGCAAGTGGGCAGGAAATGCTCTAACAGTTTTCTAAAGCTGAGCTTCCATCTACAGTATGGGTTGGTTGCTAGGGAACTGGCAGACAGGCGTGAGTGCTGGAGAAGCAGCAAAGGCACTACACTGGCCAGGTGCTGAGTGAAAACACGGGAGTGGGAGGGGCGTGTCATCAGCGTGAAATCTCAGGAAGGTCTGGTGGGGCCTGTCACCTCAGACCCTCCTCCAGCATCCTCAGCAGCAGGATATGGCCCCGCCCCCCTTCCCTCCGCCCCCAGGAGGCAGCTCTATCTCCACAGAACTTTTTAACTGAAAAAAAAAATGTACTTTACTTTGATCCCAAACCCACATTCCTGCAGCATCTGCAGCCAGCATCCAATCCTCGTTAGCTCTGTGCTCACCAGCACGTAAACCCAAACCGCCTTCCACGTGACACCCCTCCGGATATCCACAGCACCCCCCTCTCCCAGTGCCATTAACTGTCCTTCAGGTGACACGGGTCGGAACCATTCACCACTCCAGTCTCTGTCCTTCAGGCACATCTCAATCCCAATGTCACTTTGGGGAGGGAATTTTGCTGGCGAAGAAGATTAAATTGAATAAGACACATTTAGCATCTTTAAGTTTCCCTTAAAGGCAAGTGGATATAATTAACTATTGTCAAAACGCTACTTAAAAACTGACACCTAGACATGGACCATTATAAGTGTTTAAAGTTACGACCAACTCCGCTCGGACACTACGTATCTGAATGAGACCTAAGTTTACATTATCGTTTGAGTCAACTGAGCCTCCAAACCCTTTTCACACAAATGATTGCTGGACCACAAAGCAAAGGACAGTCCCTGCAGAGGCACCAAACGGGAAGCCATGTGGGTTTTCTAGGTTTTCTCAGCCATTTAGCAGTTCATGTTACTATTACCTTGTCATTCATTAATTTACATACTTGTTCATCCCACAAGTATTTAGTGAATACTTATTCTGTCTGGTTATTCATAATATACTTGGGTGAATGTGAAAGAGATGGGAGACATTACCCCCAGCCTTCAAGAAACTCATAATCTTAGCCAGGGAAGGGGGGAAAATGAACAAAACAATGTAAGTTCTCAAAGCATCACACAATAGAAAAACATGAAATTGAGTCAGAAACCCCGAGTTCTGGACAGAACTTTGACTTAAGCTGGTCACATCACCTTGCCAACGTATTTTCTCATTTAAACAATGAGACTCTTAGAGTTTTCTGGTACTTTCTAGTTCTAAGGTTCTCTGCTCCAACGTACAAGATGGCTATAAGCCTTCTGAGGGCAGGGCTTACACTCCATGGATAGGTGGATTTCCCATTAAACCGTATGCAGTTAGTTGAATACCACTGAACTCTTATTTATTGAATGGGCTCCAGAGTTCATATTAAGTACATATGAGGGTCTCTACTACCCGTTGGCCTCAGCTTGAGTTATAAAGAGCAGCCTAAGGCAACCCCAAAACAGGCATGAGGGCTCTTACTCAAGTGTCTCTGGATGCGATGGTCCAAAGATTTGCATACACAGTCTTGATGTTCAGGTCTAGAAATCGCATGTATATTGTCACACATGCCACGATCACGAATGAGACACAAAGTTCACGCTGGGCATATATACACTGCTGTCTACTTCTGTCCCTCTCTTTCGATTTTTCCATCCCTGAAAAGCTCATTTTGTCCATTTCTCTTACCAAATTATTTGGTGATCCATAATGAGGAATTTGGTGAACAACAACAACAACAAAACTTCAGTGTTCCATCTTAGCGACCCAAGAAATACTGACTTATTTTTCCTCAGAAATAAAATAGGCCCAATGCTAGTAACTGTATCTTCTCCCTGATAAAGCCAGATTTCTTGCTGTGTAAGCAAACACATAAACACACACACACACACGCACACGCACACGCAGACGCGCGCGCACACACACACACACACACATGCACACACACACAATTACCAGTTGGTAACCCTGCTAGACTAGTCTTCACCTAGGTATCGCTACATACACAAGGCTACAGTAAAACTATTGGCAGAATAATATGCCAGGCGGGGTGAAATTAAAAAGACACCTGCAGTTTGTTAGTTGAATTTGAAAAACTTCCTTGTATGCAGATGACGAAGACGATAAGACGTTTGGAAGACTCTGAGTGTTACACCGATGGATTTAAATTTGATACACTGTAAGATTATGCCACGTATTGTAGTCACTTGGGGCTGTGTCCAATATCCTTACTAGATTTTCAATCCTTAAGGTGGAAAAACACGAGAAGTGGGGGGACTGGCAAAGAGCTGGTCCTACTCTTTGTGGGGTGATGAAAGGCTGTTTTTCTCCAACACGTTTAACAGGGGAGACACACTGCTGCTGAAAATAAAGACTGTTGTCAGTGATAGTTAAAACAGCTACTTGCAATTTACAAAGTCTTGGTTTCAAAAATAACTTAGACCTTGGGAGTCGTATTTGCCTGGCAAAACTGGACTCCCACCAGCATCCATTTGAAAGACCAAGAAATACAAGCTCAGGAAACTTTGGCAACACTTATGCAAATGGCATTTTGATGAGTTAACTGTAAGCAGATCAGGGACAGATGGATTAAATCTTCCGCAGAATACCCAGTGGCTTAGAGAGGAAAGGTTCAGTGTGTGTTGACATCATGGGGTACGGGTTTTGCTGAGCTCCCTATCTTTGGGAAACCCGTTGAAGACTGCCATCAGATGTATGCAGCTGTGGGTTTTTCTCAGATCTGCTTTATGGTTTTATGGCTTTCGAAGTGAAGCCAAAAATCTTCCACCAGTCATGGCAGGACGAAGATCTGGAAAGTTTTGAAAGCGTGTTCCCAGGCGGGCCCATCAAGGCCACCGCCTTTTATAGCCAGTACCTGCCTAAGGGCCAAAGTCACAAGAAAACTAATTCGGGATTTTTGTGTTTAGAGACTGTTCTGGGGCATAAACCCTGCTGGGCTATTTTAAATGGAAATGTTGGCCATTTCTGGTTTTCTTATAAATTTAAACTATAATTAAAATGGAAAATGAAACTCAAAATTTTCTGAGCCCGTGAGTACCAGTAGCAGGGGTGCTGCTGGTTGGCAGCTCAGAAGAGACATGGTCCCAGAAAAGAATGAAGCAGAGCGTGGTGGTTGGTGGATGACCGTCTCCTTCAGTCTGACACCTGGGATGTTAACAGTGACGTCTGGAGTCACCACCACCCTCTGCAGGGGGCTCCAGCTTTCACCTTCGTAAACCACAGCACAACCCCGGTGGGAATACCACCTTTCATGCTCCAGAAAACTCCGTCGGCTCGCATCCCAGGATGCCCGCCTGTGCTTCCCTCTGTAAAGTGTCCACAGATAAAATTCAGAAGCCCCCACTGACATTTTCCAAAGAGGTGGCCCCCGAATTCATAGCTGCTCTCTCTACATCGATTCCTTTTTGACGTGTTTCATGTCTGACTGCACTTGGCATCTAGAAAGGAGAAGAAGCCTCATCTGGGTAAATTTTCACGTTGTCACCGATGCATGCGAAAGCTATGAGATCCCATGTCAAAAGCAGCTTCGGCGGCGTTAATAAAAGAAGGCTTTGACTAATAGGACGGGGAATATCGAGAACATCTATAGGACCAGGTGGGAGAAAATTTAACACTCATTTGTGTGAAGCTAATGATTATTTACAACACGATGCAATCGGGAGACAGTAGCCTGAAGCATGTGATCCACTGACATCTCTTTCTAGCCCCATTACCTTGGGCTGGATCATAAGACTTATACCTTCATTCATAAAATAAAGATCTCAAAGAACCCACTTCATTGAGTTGCTGTGGTAACTGCGATAAACTATGAAGGGGCCTTCGCAGCATGCTCGTTAATCACTGTTGACCCGACTGCTTCAGTGCTACGACTACCGCAACACGGTGACAACCACCTCTGAGCAGACCACCAACGAAAGCAAGAAACAGCCATACGGTTCTTTCCCTCTGCAGCATCTCTGATGTGTGTGATAACTTTGTGAGAGACAGAACGGAAAGCGGATAACACCAGAAGGACAAAGTGAAAGGAACAGATTCTATCTATCTATCATCTATCTATCTATCTATCTATCTATCTATCTATCTATCTATCTATCTATCTATCTATCTATCTATCTATCTATCTAAACACTAATGGTATATACACTGCTAGATGCCGGAACCCTGTCTTCATCTCTCTCTTAGGACAAATCTACCAGGTCATTTGGTCAGAAGCAGAGAAGTAAGTGAATGGCCATCATTATGTTTCTTGTTTTGTCTCAGCTGCTCTACAAACAAGTCCAGATTACCCACAGCACCCCATCCCCCCCCCCAAAAAAAAAAGCATAAACACTCACTTGTGAGACTTGGTGGTCATCTATGTTAAGCTCCTTTGCCATAACTGACCCTGAAATCTCGTGAAGTTTCTACTGCGTGGATCTTATGACTATAGAACCAGAAAATTCTTCCATAATGGTAGTGGACCCCTGGGGCTACAGAATTGTCCTGAAATAGTAAGAATTTTCTTTTAATTGTCTCAGAAATGTTCTTTTCTTCTGGACTACCTGAATATAGGCAATAAATACGGCAGTAGAGGTGTAGTGACGTACTTAGACAGGAGATGGCATGTTTGTAAGCGTGACCAAAAACTAGTGACCACAGGATAAGTACATCTGATCACTGAGTATGTATTCCATAAGCCACCTGGAGTCCAGCACTCCCTGTGGCCAAGCCCTATTCTAAAGGCTTTGTGTATTCTGTATTTTCTCCCCAAATCCTACAAACAACTCATTGAGGTAGGTGCCATTATAACTGTCTTGATTGAACAAGGTTAGGTGACTTTAGTCTAGCAAAGGAGACAGACTTTAGACGAATAATCATACAGACGATTATACAATTAAACGGTATTAACTTCACAACTGCAGCTAGGAAAACACACAGGTAGAGTTAGGACGTAGGCATTTCGCTGCCTATTTGAATCCTAGCTCTGCCACTTATTAGCTGTGACCTTAAGCAGATCACTTAAATAGTTTGCGCCTCAGTTTTCTCATCTATAAAATGGGATGATGATGATAACAAGTACTGTACGAATTAAATTACTTAAAATATTTTAATCACTTAGAAGAATAGCTGGTTTAGAATAAGCCCTGGATATATGTTAGCTATATCATTACTCCTCTCTTATATGTGAGAAACCAAACACAGCAAGGTCAAGTCATTTTGCCAAGGTCACACTACTCCCCAGGGAAGGAAGACTTGAACCTGTCCAACTCAGCGCTCTTTCTAACATGCTCCTCCCTAAATGTCAGTCCAAACCCAGGGGAGAGGTGAGACTTCCTGGCAAAGCAGGAAGTAGGGTCACAATCAGATGGAGCAACAGTGCGGGCCCCACACCCACTCACTGCGGTGTCTGTTGCTATGAGTGGAGGGGGTGATGATGTCAGTATGTGGGTGTCACCTGAACATGTAAGGAAGCTGTCCTCCTCCAAATCTTTGCCATTCTCTGACAACCACTGCACTGTCCCATTCCTGGCCCGGTCCATACGAAACTGTCTGGGACACAAAATGCACCCAGATCACTGTGATTGTGAGAAATTGATTTGACGGAGAGATGTCTAAGGTGACATAGTCTCCAGTTCTCCAGGTGGGGCTCACTGAAAGCATCAGGTATCGGATGGCTGTACTTTCTTGACTAAATCTAAATCACCTGAACTATTTGAAATTTATTTCAGAAAGTTTCATATCAGAGCCTCGTATATTTGACTTTTCTTTTGGAATAATGTGCTGATCAATCTAAATTCTCAATGCTAAGTTTGTAGTTTTATAAATGCTATGAGTAATTAAGCAATAATGATCTGGAATGAAACTCTTTTACATGAGTCTGTCTTCACTCCTAAATTTTCAAAAATAAAATTTTGTTTCATATAATTTCTTCCAATAAATCTAGTGCCTGATATAGTGATCCTAATTATTTTCAGTAAAAACATAACATACTTTAGAGTCTGTTTTCTTAGGGCGAGATTCACTCAGATAGAATTTGTCTTCTACCTAAAAGTTTATAAATCTTTAAGGAGTGGGGAGGAGATGGGATGGGAGAGATGAGAAAGAGAGGGAGGGAGGAAGGAAAAGAGGGAGGGAAAGAGAGAGAGAGAGAGAGAGAGAGAGAGAGAGAGAGAGAGAGAGAGAGAATATTTCTGTTTTCCATAAGCTCCTAAAGTTTATTTTCCATCACTTACCAAGCATGGTGTCTTAGTAATGCATTAAACTCTGAGTTTCAGATTTTCACCTTAAGTGTTTTTTGACACCCTTGCAAGATTATAAGGCTCCTGTTAAATAATACCTAAAATATTTCTCCATAAATTCTAAAATTGTATTAAAAATTACTATTATTAATATATGCCTGGTAAATAAGTATACAAATTAGAATAAAGTTGTCTAGTTAAACGATTAGGATTCAATCTTACCCTACGAAGAATATATAACGGTTTTATATATCCCCCTGAGACATTCATTTACGTGTTTGATATTTGCTTACGCTCAAACCACTGTGCAGTGACGTACCACAGCTAAATGAGGTTCAGCCACTCTCTTCTAGAAGCTTACGAGATAAACATGGACACACATAACCATGACACAAAGTCGAACATCAAAAATGCCATGAAACGAAGGGTCAGGCAAAGGCTTGTGGGTATTTTGGGTGGGGACAGGGGCCTGCAAATTTTTTCCCGTTGGTAAGAGCAGAAAATGAAAGTGTCTAGCAATGCTTTGGGAGGACGCAGAGCTACAATGTGTAGGGCTGGAGGCGAAGAGTGAGGAGAGCCAGGAGTGGGCGAGAGAAGACAGTGTTTGAGCAGAACAAAGACAGGGCCATGGGAAAACTTCAGATGGCTCTTTCTCAAGGTGCGAGCGGGGGGTTTCCTGGTTTGTGAGCTGATGAATACATGCTCCTTCATGGGTTCTTGTGGGAGGGAGGGATGCTGTGCAAGCTCGTACATTTTCATTCTTATGACTAAGCAAATTGTTACTGACTGAATAAGTGAATGACTAAGCATGACTAATATTTGGTATATATGCACCAAAATTTGTAAGTTGCTAAGGTGTCTGGGTGCCGGGACCAAGTTTCTGCTCTCTGTGTGGACTCGCAGACAGTAGGACGCCCCCCCATCTCCCCCACTCCTCAGCTTTCTCCATAGGCAAACTAGTTATCTGTACATCTTAGGTGGTGTCTTCAGTTGATCCTGGCTTTCAATTTTTGCTCCTTTATTATTAATCTTTTAAAATAATTATTCTTGTTCTATGCTTGGGTTCTTACGTAATTGGCTGGGCTTTTACCATTTTGATAACTATTATTTTTTTTTTTTTCTACATGTCTTATCAACACTTCTCATCTTCTGGACAAAAGGAACAGGTGATATAGATGAGACTTCGTGTCCTTTGTTCTGCTAGGATGTTATCTCTCCTGCCCTGTGTCCAGTGTGTGTTTTATCTCTGTGTCCTACTGCCTTTTGGCAAATCTTGCTGTCTTTCAGGAAGGAAGTTGATATGAAGCTAAAATACAAAGCTTCCGATCCTCTTGATTAGGGGCTGGCTAATTAACCTGTAGGCCAAATCCACTCTGCTATCTGTTTTTGTAAATAAAGTTTTATTGGAACACAACTATGTACCTATGATCTGTGGTTGCTTTTTCAAATGGCAGAATTGAATAGTTGCCACGAAGTCCCAGGAATCTTACAATTTTATTCTTTGTCACTTTCCAGAAAACATCTTCAAAATGGTAGGTCATTTTTGTGGAAAAAATGGCATATAGATAATCTTAAAAGGTCAGGCAGAGCCAGCTGTGGTAACTCACTGAGTGAGTCCTTCACAGCTCAGAGTGGATTGACCACCCTAGAAAAGATTGTCACAAACCCTACTTTCATCTTGCAAGCGCACAGTCAAATCTTTGCTGGTGGCAGCAGTGTTCAACATACAAGCAATTACTTGACAAATAATAAGAAAATGTACCCACATAACACTCTAAATGTCTCCTTTATTTACATCATGTTGAATCATCCTCTAAATCTACCTTTTTGTCCAGAAATTAACTCACCCTGCCACTCTCCCCAGCCCTCTTTCTGCCATTGTCTTCCTCCAGTTATTCCTCCTCAACTTCCGTTTCGCCATGCATGCACTCGTGACACATAGTACTCACCTGTCTTCTAGGGCTTAGGATGTGTACATGCTTTCTGGTGGCCTTGAGGATGAAGATAAACCTTTGGGGGTTAAGGCCCCGGCCTGGGTTTTATCCGAAGGCCATTATGTAGTTAGTATCAGTGTAGAACAAGCATTGTGCGTTTTCAATAGCAAAACTGCTTAAATGGCACAGCCTTGCAAAGTACACACCTGTTTCAACAGGTCGAGTGGCTGCCTGGAACGCCTGACACCATGCTTTTCCCCACTGTTCTCAGGTAGGGTCCTCATCTCGTTCACATCTGTTCTGACTTTCTTACAGAGATGTCACTGGCCTTTGCTCTGAAACACATGACAGGCCATGAGATTGAAGAGCCAACAATCCATTTTGTACCCATTCCACTTAGCTCTGACAGTTCTGTAGCCTGATTGCTACCTGACTCATATGCTTCATAAATTGGGCTTAATCCTGTCTGTTACAATTATTACCTTAGTAATTTTAGGTTACACTCTGTTCATCAAAATTGTAAAAATGTTTCAGATCGTACTGGGAAGGATTTCTGGTTTCTTGGCCATGTCAAATGTCCAAGCAAACTGTTTACTTCTCACTTGAACTTTTATTTTTAAAAATCCACATTTCACAACCAGTCCAGATTTCCCTGAGGGTGTTTGCTTAAAGTGGATTCTGCTTAGAAATACTTGATGTGTTTTTAAATTACAAGAACGAACCTACAAGAATAAAAATTTCAAAATGGACTGAGATTATGCTGGCTGTTTTGAAAAATCATGCTACATCTATTTCTATGAAATCCAACATCACGATTAATTCCCAAAGCTCAGGAACCCAGAATTTACCCTAATGGGGTTTTGTAGTTAAAAAAAGATGCCACAGTGAGGAAAAATACATGGTTCTGATTATTGTGCTTTTTTTCCTTTTCACTTTAATATTTCTTTTGCAGGTGGTCAGCATTTTATTAACGATTGGCAGACTGACTCACTGAAAGGCAACATTACCAAATTATAAAGCGAGTCACTGGAGAAAAAAAAATCAGCTATGGGTAGGCTACTCTTGGGATTTGCAAAATCAGCGTTTGAACTGCTCTGAACTAAACTGTAGATTACAATTTTACGGGAAGTGGGTGGGTGATTTCTACTTTCTAAGAACACTTTCCAACTCCAGTTTAGGGGCATATGGAAAAAAGTGTTGAAAAGATCCTTGATTTTGTAATACAACGATTGTCTTTGTTCAGAATTATGTAAAAGGAGAGGACGCAATCAAAATAGAGTACAGATTATTAGGGTAAATATTAAAATGATAACCTTTGCTCTTACTAGTTCTGAGATTTTTTTTTTTTTGGCAAAATTAAATCTTGAATGTCGTAATTCTGAATTTTCTAGATTTGAACGAGACTCTTCTGAAACCTCTGGGGGTAACAAATACCATTTCAACGCTGTGAGTGACTCTGATTTGTTTCTTCACGTGGCTCTGCTTGGAGGGCAATAGCTCAGCTTCCTTCTTTATGGAGTCTCTGCCCCAAGCCTCCTGGTTCAGATCTCTGATCCTCTCGCTGCTGAAAATCATCTCACTGTGAACTTTGTCCGACTATGGTGGATGATAAAGGATGAGGAAGAAGTGGGGATGGTTGGTCCTTTTCCTAAGGGTAACGAGCCTCTGTGGTCTGGCACAGCTTTGAGCTGGTCGGGTAGGAATGATGAGGACTTAGCAGAGTAGTTAAGAGCCCTGATTACCCCAGTCCTTCATGAGAAAAACATCAGACAGATCCTAGCAGAGGGGTATTCTATAAAATACTTCACCAGCCCTCCTCAAAACTGTTAGAGACACCAAAACAAGGACAGACAGAAACTGTCGCTGCCCAAGAGACTCTAAAGAAACATGATGACTAATTTAACGGGGTATCGTGGATGAATCTGGGAACAGAATTTTTCATATTAGGTGAAAATGAAAGAACTCTGAATAATGCATAAACTTCAGTTCATGATAATTTATTGATATTGGTACATGAGTTGTGACAAATGTCCTGTACAAATAATGTAAGATGTTAATAATAGGGGTACCAGGTGTGTGTGTGGGGGTATATGGGATTTCTCTATTATAGTCTTAACTTTTCTGTAAATCTACACTATTTTTTTAAAGTTTATTTAAAAAAATAGCAGAATGAATCACAGCAAAATTCTCCAGTTCTAAAGCATTCATCTAATATTACAGAAAAGTCCTAAAGGTTTTGAGAAGGATATTCAGATCATTTATTTCTATGGATCAATTGATACCGTTTCTTTTAAGTCAAAGAGATTCAGCCTTCCAGAATGGGATTTGTGGTAGGTAAAGATTTTATGCATTGCAAATTTTCTTTTTCATATAAAATTAGATTTAGAATCTGCCTTTGAATGGGCTGTTTTGAGTCCCACACTCATGCTTCTTCTTCCATTTGTATTGTCTCCAAGCAATGGGAGCTCATATAGCCTAAAATGATACAGCGCACGAAGAGACAAAATAAAATTGAATATTGGCATTTATTGCAACACCTAGAAGTAATGGTAGAACTGAAGAAGTGCAGAGATAGTGGGAGAAGTGGAAAGGGGTGATGGAGATGCCCAGCCATGCTGGACGGTGGGCCAGCTGCGTCCGTGGTTCTCTCTCTAGGTCACTCGACAGCGTTTGGGGGCGTCTTAAAGATGCTAGGAAGGACCTAAGCAGTTAAAATTGTATCAAAGGTATTTAACGTCAATATTTCCCAAGTTTATTTGTTCCTAGCATCCCCTACCTTATGTAGAGATCGTAGTTTAATATTACACAGTAAGCTGGTTTTACAGGACACACTCTGGAAAGTACTCTTTGACCAAGCAGTCGCCTAATGCAGTCAGAGTGTAAACATGCGACAGCCGGAACCGTGTTGCTAACACTCAGCACAGTTCCCTGGGCAAAATCAGAGCTCAGTGACAGCAAATGAAGGAACGAACGAACGAATGAATGTAAGACTTGTGAACACTTTCTCAGGGCTATTGCATATTAGAGGTTTTTGTTTTGTTGCCTTTTTTTTTTTTTTTTTTTTTTTTTTTTTTTTTTTTTTTTTTTTTTTTGCTTATTTGAAAGGGCAGTGAGCTCCCAAGAGTTCTTAAAATGGCATTTAGGTGGCTGCTTTCTTTTGTTAGCGCCAGCACTCAGAGAGTGAGACTAAATACTCTTGTTTGGTAACTTTTCTCTCGGGCTTCGGAGGTGATTTCAGTTACCAAAATAAATACGAACTTCTCTCTCCTTACCAAAGGATATTACGGGTTATCTGATTCTTAAAACACTGCTTTTGAAAGCAGCTATCCCAAATGGATCGAATTTGGAAGGTGTTTTGTTTATCTGGCCCACGAAGCAGCAGCAGTCAGCAAGCCTGTACAAAAGAAGATGAAGATCCTTTATCTGGATGGAATTTAATTAAAAATAAACAAGAAGATGGCTTCTATTTTAGGAAAGCATGACCTCTTACTACAATTTAATTTCCTTTCAAGAGAGAAGATGATATGAAATCTTTACAGACTCCAAGGTATTAAGGCATGCTCTACCTCACAACTTTCAATTCTTTTTTGTCAAGTAATTTTTCTTCAACACATGAGTTCCATTAGCCGATTCAGTTACATCCTGTCCAGTATCTCTATCTACTTAATGTTGACAACACCAAGAGCTGGAACTCGAAACCAACAATTCCCAAAATAGTTTCTTTGAAAATGAAGATGCAATCACAAATAGATTGGATTGAAAAGTTCCCTGGATAATGTCTTCTGAGGCTCTTTAAAAAAAAAAAAAATTAAAAAAAATAAATGTAATGGGCCAACTCATCATACCAGTGGTCTCAAGAAGTAAGCCACAAAAATGCATTTATCTCTTTTGTTGAACTAAATGTAAATTCTTAGCTTGGAGACTTCATGTGGGTCTGTCTTTCTTGTGCATCTTGCCTGCCTTGGTGATCCTGGTCTTAAAGACAGGCTCCCACAAAATGCTTTTCTCATCTCATGTCACCATAGCAATGATAACTAACCGTACTCTTTGAGCTCAGGCCTTTCAATTAGAGAAGGTTCTTATAGATTCGGGAAAGGATATGAATTCTTCGTGGTGATTTCAAAGGCATTTGGAGGCACTCTCCTTTCATTTTCTCTGAGGACTAATAGAAGCCATTTACACATTGATGGAGTTTGTATACGTGACAGGTATTGGGATATACATCTAATTTATACTATGGTATTTAGTCTCGATTATAGTCGTGTGAGGTATTTACTATCGTTTTCACTATTTTACAAATACAGAAATTGTGGTATGAAGTAATGATTGCCAAAGTCAGGGAGTTGGGAGTTAGGTGGCAAGCTAAGAATAATAAACAAAAAAGTCATATAAAAAACAGAGTTTGGCTCCAGACACACAAGATCGCTTTTCACTCTGGTTTTTTGGGGGGAAATCTCTTCTCTACCTCCCTCCAGATTTTCTCTTTGATCCACATCCTCCACCATCCATACCCGACCTCATCCCTGAACAAAACCCAACTGTAGAAAGCAAGAAGTTCTTCGATATCAAATGAAACAAAAGCCACAGCATAGATGCTATTTTTAAAACAGCGCTGGTCAACTTCCCAGCTCAAAAAGGCACATGCGTTGCGTGCAGAATCACGAGAAATAATCTCATTGACTTCTTAAAATTAAACTAGGTTTTCATTAATATCTAACATAAAACAAACAAACAAAAAGTTAAAGCTGCTTCTTATTATGTAATTTTGTTCTGGGGTTTACTGGAACCATAATAGTCAATGTGGTTCTGTTTTCCAGCGAGGCTGTATGTAACGGGGAACAGAGAAAGGCCAGGCCAGAAAAAGACTGACATCACGGTGTGGAAAACCTTGAAGGTCAAGTTCTGCGGTGAGACTTAACATTTATAGCTGGAAAGGCAGTTAGAAGAAAATATACATTACTGATCTAATCGAAGTCATGGTTAAAAAATAGAATATATCTTATTTGAAATTCCCTTTCCGATGTGATTGTTTTCTATATTTACTATTCTTAACCTTAGGATGAGCTTCTGAGAAAACAGGCAATCTCTTCTCATTCGATGCACGAGCTATGTTTTTGAAAAGGAAGCAATGATGGTGACATAGCCCCAATTAAAATTTGGAGGCATGGGGAGAATATTTCTATATCAGGGAAAAGGGGAGAAGATTTCTATATCAGAAAAAATTTAAACAGAAAAAATGGTACAGATATAGCATCATTTTATCTAAAAAACAAATTATTCTATTAAAAATATTCCTCTCCTAAAGTGAATGTAGGAGAGACTGCTGGCTGTTCATTAATACAAGAGTTGGGCTGTGAGTCCCAGACGCCCTTGCAGTTAGGTCTGGCCATTGGACTGAGGACAGAAGTGACGTGTGCTCAGGGAAACCTCCCACGCTCATTTCCCCATGAGCTTTACTCTTCTGCTGGCTGGAAGCAGATGACAGTGAAGCCTGATGTCATAGAGGAACCACACCAGGGAGGCATTTAAGTCCTCAGAGAACCTTGTAGGAGACAACTCGCTAAACAAAACCACCCGACCTGGGCAAGGAGTAAACTCTATTATGTACCCAGGCTCAATGGGCGGAGAAGTTAGTCTACTTTAATTAATAAAGTACAGATTCACCCCTTTTCCATTCACCTAGTTTCCAAACCTGGGTGTCATTGTTTACTTCTTTCCTTTTAAGTTTTCTTAGAAAAGATTTTTCTTTGTAATCTTGTTCACATTGATTCCTTCCTTTATATCCCCATTGCCATCACCAAGTTCAGACCATTAACCTCTCCTATCTTAAGCATTAAAGGGTATCTCAATTCATTTCTGTGCCATGAATTTCTTTAATCTACACCATCCGTCATCCTACCAGCACATTAAACATTGCTTTCATTATTTCACATCGAGGTTCAAACTCTTTGAAGTCTCCTTATCATCAAAAGGACAAAAATCCAGATTCTTCCACGGAGAATTCACTTCCAAGAGCTAACCTGCATTTTCAAATATTTCCCATCGATCCCTAACAGAATCCTCCTGATCCAGCCACTGTGTCCACATCTGACATCCACTTGTCCACTCACATTTTTCCTCCAGCTGGAATGTTATTTTTCCTTTCTCACTCCCGAAAGTCTTAACCATCATTTATGTCCCATCTCAATCTCGGTCTTCTCCATGAGCTCTTTAAGCTCCTTCTTAGGAAAGTTATTTTTTTTTCCCTTGAACTTTTATAGGACTGATTGTTTATACTGCTCGTTGTGAATTTATAAAACACACACCCTCTTGGCTTGTTAATTACCTTTCCCTTCGTTGTGAAAATAGGATTCAGTCTTCAAAGTAGGAAGGACCTTTCTTCTTTGATGGCGTGTGTCATATACTTCAACACAAACTCTTAGTGTGCTTTCAATTTGTAAGCATCGTCATCTCCTCCAAGCCACCATGGCCAGCTTCCAAGGGGCTGGTTTAAGAGGGCTTCTAGCAACAGCCCAATGTCTTAGCTCTTGAAAAATTTAGATCTTGGGGTTGAGTCTGGCTACCCGTCCAAGATACAATGGTCAAACTGACATACTTCATTAACTCTCAGCATCAAAGAGAAAGCCTGAATATACATCTCTTGGTTTTTCAAAACCAATTTGCTCATCCCTCTTCAGCGAACCTCAAGGGAACACACCAGTGGATATATGGAGTGATCTGCTTCCCCTGGAATGAATGGATACGAACACTTGACATACGTATATTTCTCCATTTAGTTGTTTTCTCAAAATCAATAAAGTCAGCTCCAAAGGTGAATCTCCTTCTGTAGAGATGGACGCTAGTATGTTTTTTCATTAACATTTTCACAAATAAAAACAAAGCGCTCATATTCACACTGCACTAATACACATATTCAGAGTCATTCAGATTTCATTTTGCTGCTTACTTATGACTTTAAATTCATTGTGATAGTTTAAATCATGCCTCCTGTTTATTAAGCACTAACTGCATACCAGTTAAGGTTATATTTTACATATATGATTCCTAATCTTTATTATATACCTTTATAGCGTTCATTCAATAGCCATTTTCTAACCCACTTTTTTTTCCTGCTCTTGGATTCCTTACACGTGGCCTGATCCAGATAATAAATCACCATCTTCCATTATAAAGATCTGTGCAACATCTCAATTCCTAGCCTCCTTCCTAGCTGGGGGTGGCCGCGTAACACAATTCGAAGACAACAGCAGAAATCTGCTTAGCGTTTCTGGAGAGTGTTTCAATTTACTGATAACACTTGTTGCCTCCCTTTCTCCTTTTGCTTGCCTTGCATGAGCTATTTGGGACTTGAGCCGCTGTTGTCCAGCTGTGAAGCAACATCATTAAGGACAGATCAAAACAACTGCAAAATTGTCAGCTAGTGTGTCCCCAAAGTCACGCCCACAGCCAATTACCTCCAGACTCAGTTGTTTCTGAGACACTTCTTTAAGATAAAATCATTCAGCTTTTCTGTTTTTTATAGTTAAAAACACTCCCCACTGATTCACTTTGTAAATTGAATGTCATTATCCCCTTTCATTGATGAGAAAACAAGCTCACAGCAAGTTGTGTAATAATAAATGCCGTTTTTTTTTTTCATTTAAGATATAAACCTATACATTTACTAAGTTCTTGATATTGTTCTTATTGTTAGGAACAGACAAATACACAATTCCTACCAGCATGGTTTACACAATCTAAAGCTGCAGCATAGGGAGTCATCATAAAAAAAATCTTGTTTTAAATTTTATTTTCCTCCTTCTTCACATCTTGTAAACTAGAAACAGAATGGTCATTTCAGCTTGATTTCAGAAGAGCACAATCTCTGAGGAGAAAGAAACTGAGCATTTCTAAAAGTAAGGAGAGCCTCATCAGAAAACAAAACCATGCAAGTGTGCAGTTGCTAATCTTATTAACCTGTTTAGTGACAGATGGTACACCGGGAATTAACAAGAGCTGTGGAGTCGTTTGACTTTGCTGGGTACGTACCTGAACCACAGCAATAAATTTGCTTCAAATCCCGTGCAATATGTTTTTCTAGGCATTAGCGCCAAGCATGATGGCTCGAATTTCTGTCTCACTTTCGAAACGCTCCTTACATGAATAGAGACCAACCTGTCGCTTTAATTTTTAGCAAATTCGAATCAGTTCCGAGTGCCTGGCCCCAATGCAGAGAAAATGGTTTGCGTAATAATAACAACTTATTCCCCCTTTTAAAAGGTGGACTTCTGCCTGATGTCTAAACGCTTCTGCGACCTTTTGAGAAAACGAAGTTCTCAAGTCTCAAGCGTATTGGGTTGCAGTTGGCACTGGAAGCCGGGGGCGCTCACAGAGCTGGTTCATGTCAGCAGCCGTGGTGCGACTGTCAGGAAAAACAGCCTGAAGGGACACTGTTTTATTATTCTGAATACACTTGCAAGGCATTTCGGCTTTCAGCTCCTCAACCCCATGGATCAAATACCTCGGGCTACCTCAAATGTGGCCTTGTTGAGTGCTTCCATACTCGGGGTTATTGAAAAGAATGGAAGCGGGTGGCCCCTGAACTCCTCAGAGGTTCTGTAATGAACCGGCCTCCGAAGGTCCGTGATGGAGTGATGGACCCTGCACACTGGGTCCCAGCCTCCTCTCCTGCTCAGTCGTTTCCTCTGCTCTTCAGTAGCTCAGCATGAAGCTCACGATTAGAAACAAGCTTTACTGCTGCCCTGCAAACATTTATTGAGTAGTATCTAAGACATGGTGTCAAGTTATAGTCATGTGCTGCTCCGGGATCCTTTTTTGAGAATTTTAGTGTTTCAAGAAATGGTCCTCTGAGAATTCTTGTGTTTCAGAAATGAAGAGTGGTAGGGACTCTACACATGCACACACACACACACACACACACACACACACACACACAGGCACATCCTCCAATTACTTGGCAGATACGTATCATTTTTCTTTCAGGAGAAACATCTACTCTTGAGATAGATCATTCTTGGACTTTTTAAGCAGTGGGCTTCAGAAAGCAAATATCCAGATCTGTCATTTGCCTGGAGATATTATTCGTCTGTATTGCACTAGGTCATGACACACATTTTAATCCCCAATATAACGTATTTGACATTACTATCTACTCAATCAAGTTCAAGCTTCTCTAGTTCACAAGAAAAGAGTTCGATGTGAACTCCATGCAGATTTTTTTCAATGTTGCTAGAGGGGAAGGAGATTTACTTTGTATCGTTGTCACGGAGATGCTTACTGTGGCATCTAACTATGGCTGTGCAAGTCCTATTCCCTTCCCCTGATGTCTGGAGAATGCCTTATATGGGGAGGGGCACAGGAAATGTTTGTTGATTGAATACATGATTAAACAGATGAATAAAGGGTGAAAAATATTGTTTATCTGTTTCTTATTTGATGTTAAAAGGATTGACATGCTGTTGTCTTTCGTAAACTTTAGAGCACTGTATTGGATGAAGTGATAACAAAGTTGTGAAGAATTTATTCCAAATTCTCAGTTATTCTTTTGATCCCAACTCCCAACCTTGACTTTGACATTCCATGGCACCCTATACCTTTCTCTTTTCAAGATCAGCACATTGTAGAACTCCAGGGGAGTTTATTGTTATGTACTTTATTGTTCTACATCCTAGGTAAAAATAAGTGGCCATCTGAAGAAACCATCTTCTAGCACTAAAATAGGTAAAGATGATGAGGAGTAAGATAATGTTCTCTTCACAGCTGAAAGACCTAGATTACTTGCAACTCCCCCCAAACGAGATTACTTACTAGGATTCTAGTTATATAATCAATACTTCAGCCATATGGTATTATTACAATTATTAATTACAATTTTATGGAGTGAACTGTGTCTTCCCAGCATTCATGTGTTGAAATCCTAATGTTCAACGTGATAGTATTTGGAGATGAGGCTTTTGGCAGATAATGAGGTTTAGATGAGGCCATCAGGGTGGGGTCCTCAAGATGGGATTGGTACCCTTACAAGAAGAGACCAGGGAGCTTGCTCTCTCTCTTTATGAGGACACAGAGGGGAGGAGGTCATGTTGACCTTGAACTTTCAGCCTCTAGAACTGTGAGGAAATATGGTCCTGTTGTTCAAGCCACCTAGTCTGTGAATTTTTGTTACGGCAGCCCAAGCTAAGAGATATAGCTAAACAGAGTCCATTAAAGGTAGTTCCTGGTGGGAAGAAATGTTCTATCTTCTAAATGAGTGGTTGAAAGCTCCTACTTTATGAGTAATAAATCCAAGATTGAAGTTCTTAAATTTCAGACAATAGAAAAGGAAGAAATTAATTCAACAGTCTCCCAACATCTCTCTGCTCCAGTCTGGTTCCCCAGAACTATTCTCTATGCACTGCAGCCAGAGGTACATGTTGAGAGGTCCATTTGGACCATATATATTACTCTTCTATCTGAAACCCCTCATAGGTCATCCTAAAGCATAATCAATTCACCTGCAATAACCTCTCTTCCTCTGGGCCTCTGCATCTGCTGTTCACTCCTTTTGTAACTCCTTAATCCTCTGTTCCCCGCTGCCCCCCACACTTTTTAATAACTAAATTCTACTCAGCTTTCAGAATTCGATCAGTATATCCCACCTTCTTTGGGAAACCTGTTTTGGTTTCCCCTGCGATCCCAATTCATTACAAACCCCCTCTTTATGTCCCTGTGTTGTACTTGACTGTTTCCTTGTCTGTCTCTGGCCCTGTGTTATAATCTCTAAGAAGGTAAGAACTACTTCTCTTCAGTATATACTTAGAGCTTAACCCAATAACTGGCCTGTGTGTGCACTCGAGTTTTCATTGAGAAAGGAGGGCATGAGTCATTTATTTTCTGGGTCTTTCTGACTACTCTTGTTGCTGTGACTCATGGTCACAAGCTCGAGATTGGTCCTTACAGCTGGGAATTGTATCTGTCTAGTGTGTATGACCCTTAGATTTTAATTCCCCTTTCTTCTCTCCTTATCTTTCAGTCCCAGTTACGCTTTGGCCTTCAGATACAAGCATAGTGTGAAGGGATACTCTTTCTGACATAAAAGTTTGATGCAGGAAATAAACAGATTTCAAGGATGTCCCAGGTCCTTCTCTCAACCTCACCCTCAGAACAGGAGAACACTTTTCTTAGGTTTTATTCTCTCTCCTTTTTTACTTCTTTCTCCTTATCTTATTTAGATGAGATGAATGTGATTTAACTGCCCAGACTGATATGAATTCAGACAAAAGAAAACATCTCTTTCAGCACTTCTTAATTTTGCCAAATGATCTATATTATACAATAAAAAGTTACAAATATTTGTACTTTAGCCTTTTTTATTGGCTCCTGATAGAGTTTTTCTTGACATGGGACTGTGACAGTTAAGACAATCCTGCTATTTTCAAAACAGTTTTAGTAGAAACTCACTAAAAATCCACCTACTCGGCCAAAATTAATTGACTCTAACTTTAATGTTTCTGATATTTTATAATGTGTTTAATGCGAAGTCTAATCTTAGGAGAAAATGCACTTTCTAAAACTGATCTTATTTAGCTTCAAATCTGGTACGAAAAAACAAAACATTCAATTCTTACTAAAGATGGTGGGCAGTGGCAATTTGCTTTCTTTTTGTCTGGGATCTGATTCAAGTACCTCGATTCAGCTTATTGCAGAACTAACTAAACTAAAACTCAAAGGAAAAATTTTAAAGATGATTTTTATAGCAATGACATCATTATATAAAATGTTGGCATTTCATATTTTCCAAACAGAAACTTGGAAATAACAGAATACAAGTTAAATAAAAAAAGTTGAAACTAATCCAATGCTCTATTTTTCTTTCCATTTTTTTTTTCTAACCAAACTTTTTATTACTGGCTTTTATTTTGCATAATAATATATGATGAATTGTCCAGGAAAGACCCAGTGGGTACATTTCTCTTAGAAATCAGCCTCACTGTGTAATAGGAGGTCAAGTTCTAGGGCAGCATGTTTATACAATCACGTAAGATTTTCCTTATTTCTGAACAATCGACCATCCTGGGCATTTGTCAAATATGTAAATATAGGGAGGCATTGGTCACCAGAAAATTGAAAACACAAATCACTCTATTCAAATACATCTCTATTTCTAGAGAAACCAACGCCAACTCAAAACATATATCCTATCAGTAATAGTACCAGCCATATTATCTAGGTATCCTGAAGCTACAAAGTAAACCTTTCAGTATTTCTTTTTTTAATGACTCTGAATCATTACACACATGGACTAGGGACTGTGAACTTTAACATTTTTTTTTTTTCGGGCATATCTTCTAAAAGAATTTTGGAAAAACTAGGAATCTTCTTGTATGTTTTTGTTTGATGTACACAATATTTTAGTGTAATTTGAAAGACTAGCTAAGATTTAATTCTCATTGTGACTACTGCTATTATAAATAACTACAACATTGATCATGGAAACTAAAATATATTTTCATTAATACATATCAAATATAAAAAAGATAAAATTATTGGAAATACATCTCCTATAGATCTATTGGAATTCCCCTCACTCAGTTATTTAATGGATATAAGGATGAATAAGATTTATTGCCAGAAGGAGAGAGGGTTAAGTAGGAATTAATAACAAAAAAAGAAAAGAAGGTATCGGATTACTAGACGTGAGGAATTTATTATTGATTATTTTTCTTAAAAGCATTATTTATGAGAGAATCCATAATGTATTCTTATTAAGATATGCCAATTCTAATATACAGTGATGATAAATAAGCAGATCAAAAGTTGATAAAGAAGAGCTTTTAGAAAAAATCAAGGAAAATGTTTCTCTAATGAATCTGAATGAAGGATTAAGAAAAGATAAAATGTTAATTAACCATAATATATATTTCTTTTATTTCAAAATATAATATTGATCTGTAAGAAATAATTATGAAACATTTTATCTCCTTAAAAATCGTGCAAAATTTTCAACTGATACTTGAGATGAATGAAAGTATTCTCTAAGTTCTTTCTTTTAATTGGAAATGGGGTAGATGAGGAGAGGGTGTGTTTTGCAGCATACTGTTTATGAATCTTAAATAGATAAAAAATATGTAGATAGATGTGTAGATAGACATGGAGAGAGAGAGAGAGAGAGAGAGAGAGAGAGAGAGAGAGAGAGAGAGAGAGAGAACACATACAGTGCCTTGCCATGATTTTGCTGCCTGGGTGAGATCAAGCATTGCAGGCTTGAATATTTCCTAGTGCTATTTGCTTTGCCTCCACAAGTCTAGTCCTCTGGGTTATGCATTTTTGGACAATACTGAACAGGGAGGTCTTTAAACAAAAGTTACCATTTTTGTAATCCTAGTACAGAAATCTACAAATATTCTGAATTCAGAATATTTCAAGAAGAGCTCAAACAACCCCAATTCTTAAGCACAGGCTTTGTCCTTAACAGAAAAGGAGTGAAAATAAGTAAAGATATGACTCTCTAAGGTGAGACTGTGATGTGTCATTAAAGGTTTGTCAGATACAAATATGTCATCATGCTCCTTATTCCTTACCCTGGAGAGTTTTATACCCCAGTACAGTGTACTACGATATAATTCAGGATGAATGAGAATTACCCTTTTCTTTGGTACACAGGGACAATAATGATCCTGTAAGGGGACTTGAGAATAAGAGAGCCTGGCTGATGTTCTGAACACAGGTGAGTTCTCAGACATCTGTTTTAAGGAAGAGTAAACACAGAATTTGAAGAGCTAGAAACTGTCTCCTTTAACATCGCCCATCACTGTATACCTCCTTGGAAAGTCTGTCCAGATCTCCAGGGAACAAATAGAATCTGTTGGTCCATATAGCCAGAAAGTTTAGAGGTAGAGCAGGAATCAGGGCTGATTTGATTGAATGCCAGCTGGGTTCAGGAAGCCACCAATGGAGGGACTTGCCAAGCCCAGGCCTCTCCTATTCTGAGGATGTAAAAAGGTGATATTTAGGCTGAGGCCAATGGATCAAAAATATGGAAGTAACAAACTTCACCTGTGTGTGAATTAGAAACCAGCCAATCTTGCTTCCCAATTATAAATACTAAATTCTGCTTGGAAGAAAGTATATTAAATTGTTTTCACTCCACTTGGAATTTTTCACAGGTAATTTTTTTAGTTGGAAGAACAAAGAAAGAACACCAAATGTGGAACTATCATTTCAAATGGAAGCGAAGAGCAAATGACATATTTCCTACAGTAATTTTTGATTCCAAGCATCTAAGATTTTTTTCTCCAAACCTAGAGGTTAAAGTAATAATTGAGGTGTTTAAGATAGCTTAGGAAAAACAATTTGACCTCAGCAGAGTTATTATCTCTTTACGTTGGATGAAAGGAAATTACAGAAAACTACAGAAAACTCTACATGGGATGTAGAGCAAGAATAACAGATTTTTTCTTTTGGGGACCTGGCTTCAACTTGATTCATCGGCCAATCAAATATCTTTCTTTAATTTTAGTTTTTTTTTTTTTTTATCAGCTCAAAGCAAGATCTTTCAGAGCACTCCATATGTGTAAACATAGTTACGGTGGGGGAGTGGGTTGGGGTGGGGGGACAGCTTCCTGGTGTATGGAGATACACCAGTCTTTGCTTAATTTCTTTCCTTTTGATTATAGCTCAGCTAAAGGACACATGCACATAATATTTTACCAACAACCAAAAAAGACACATTTTAAAATGCTAGATTCGTATTAATAACTAGCCAGCTGAGTGCAGGCAGAGAACACATCAGGCAGGAAGAGCAGAGTGAAGTAGCCAAAGCAGAGTGAAACGGGAAAAGTTGTCATATTTGGACTGAGGAGCATGATGGGGAGAAAGAGGCTGGGGAAATAAGCTGGCGCCAGATTCTGCAGGGTCTCGAACCCACAATAAGAATTTGCAAATTTATCATAAAAGCCATGGAAAGGTTTCAAGCAGAGACATGATACGGTCAGATATGTATTTTAAGACAACAGATTAGAGGCAGCAGATACAGGAGTTTGGTTAAAAGCAATTGCATTCATTTGCATGGCTTGGACGAGGCTAGTTCCGATGGTTGAAATAAAGAAAGGGGGAATAGATTTGAAAGAGATAGAAGAGATGGGATTTATGGACTTGGTAATTCACGTGTTCTAGGAAGAGAGAAAAAATGGGCAAGGGGCAGCCATGCTTACAGGTTGAGCCCCTCATGTGGCTCAGAATCGCTGGAGAGGAAGCGGGTTTGGGTCAGGCTCACTTTCTGTCCAGAGACTGAGCTTGATGCTCTCGTGATGCGTCTAAAAGGGGGACCAGGTAGGTAGGTCTGGAACTTGAGAAATATCTGGATATGATGTTTAAGTTAATGCTTATTGGTATACAGGCCATACGTGAAGGAATGGATATACTTGCGATTTCTTAAGATCGTACAAAGTAGAAAAGAGGAGGCCTGGGATGGAGCCCCAAGTTGCTCCCATTTATAGGAAGAAGCTTATAAAAGTGCCCGAAAAGAAACACGCGAGCATGGGATAGAAGCCACTAGGAGACTCTGGCTGTAAATCCAAAATATTTTTTTGGAGGCGGTGACACATTTCTCAATAATCCCTGGAAACTTTTGAGGAATCTCAGATTTCTCTTTGAATTCCAGGGGACCATATTGATTATGAAAAGTCAGCCACATGGCTAGCTTCGCAGAATTCGGCTGGAATACAGGCCTGCTCTCTCTTGGCACAGAATTTTCTTCCCTACAGTAATCTAATACCCATCCTTTCGTGGTTCTACTCTTGGGGAGAGTGGAAATGCCAAGTGGCAAGAGGAGGTGGGTTTCAGAATTCCAATTTACGTCTGAGCTATAAAAGTGTACCCAGGATGCTCTGCTAGCTCTGCATGGTTGCCCACTGGGGATGGGAGAAGATTGGATTATTCCAGGAATGGAGTTTGGGAAACCAGAAGCCTGGAGTCCGCCTGGCCACCAGAGGGCTCCAACCACACAGGTGACCGTTTCAGAGTTCCCAGGCCTGACAACAGTGTGTTTCAAAGCTATCTGTGAGACGAATGCAATTTTGTCCATTCCAGTCATACAATAGGGTTAGTGTTAAAAACATCGACTGAGAAAAAAATAGATGGAGTGATTATATTTCCCTCAGCTTGGAGGTCTTTTCCCAACTGCATATAATTTACACAGGTTGGCAACCTACAAAATTCTTTGTTAGCAAATTATAGCATACAATTACTTCTTAACTCTGTCTTTGTTTCTTTACCCTCTTGTTCCTGTGAACAATTTCATCCTTCTTTCCTTCTTTGTGAAGCTTGCAGAAAGAAAAAAGAAATGGAACTAAAGCAGAATATGGGAACTCTGCTCTTTTCCACCCTTGTCCTACTGGTCTACCTCAAACATTGTCCTAAACGGTTCTTAATACATATAAATGTAATGAAGTTACTTTCTCTGAGTCCCAAATGGGGACTCATGCTCTAATGATGAAACAGAGCTTTTTAAAGAGAGATACATTGTCCCCACACATCGTCCCTCACTTCCTCAAGGTTAGGAATGCACTAGATTTGGAAATTGTCCCCTTGCAGGCTTTTGAACAACTTCTGAGTGGCCTTGGGACACAAACTCAAGCATGGGGTTGAAGGAAATGCAAGAGGCAGCTCGTGAGTTTAGCCTTTCCACTTCCTCTCTGGGTTGTCCCTGAATTCCTGAGTGTAGAAGTTTGACTGTGGCTGCATACTCTTCTTTGCTTTGAGAAAGGTGGGTTCTCTAGACATAGAAGGAGATAAGAGCTTCTTCTGCTTTCTTATCAGATGAATTGGTTCTACTTTGGAGCTAGAGGGCATATGTGCTACCAACTCACAGCTTCACCAACCTTGATATCTTCAAGGAATGACAGGGGGAGAGCATGCTCCCAATTCTTGTTGACTGCCAGGTCTTATGGCCTAGACAATCCAAATTAAGAAGAAGTCATTTGGATCTGCTGTATGATCAGCAGTATCTGGGTTGGAGAGTTATTCCGTAGTCTCTTTCCTCATCCATTAGTGATGAATCAGAATCACAAGAGTTGAATCAGAATGTTATCTAGTTTCTGGAAGAGTAATATTTCTGTCTGATATTTTGCAGGATTTGAACTGATTCATTTTTATTAAGCTCTTTACTAGCTATGGTATTATACAATATTTGAAGCCATTTAACAATTCACCCAATGTGTTTCAAATATATTTTTTTTTGACCAAAGATCATAATTAGACAGTTCACCTGATTTGGGTGATTTTTACTCTGAACAATTTGCTTTAATTAGTTGACATCACTTTTGTTCTGAGAAGACTTTGAAATAAACTAGAATATATAAACAGAGGAATCAAATATCTTCCCCTAAAAGCCACTTCTTGGACGCCTCCCAAATGCTTCTTGATTGCCAGCAGAAGCATTATTCACACAGTTCGAGGGACACCAAAGAAAATATCGAAACATCAGATGGCTATTCCTTGCTAATTATAGGACAAATACAGAAGTTTAAAAATTGGCAAAAGCATCAGCTCTCAACAGTTTCCCTTACTCATCCAAATTTGCCATCGGGATAATAGAACTCTCTGGAAATTTCCTCTGCACTGTCCCGTCTGTTTTACCTTCTTCTACCTTTTTCATAAATTAATCATACACAAGTTTGGGGGTCACTGGGAAAGATGAAGACGGATGTTTCCATTTGTGACACTGGTCTCACTTCTCTGTAGAGTTTTTGTTAGTTTCCCAGTGAAATGTG
Organism: Macroglossus sobrinus; assembly: GCA_004027375.1. Classification (NCBI taxonomy): domain Eukaryota; kingdom Metazoa; phylum Chordata; class Mammalia; order Chiroptera; family Pteropodidae; genus Macroglossus; species Macroglossus sobrinus. The sequence goes on along the minus strand of PVKZ01001208.1, from coordinate 333,685 downwards.
TTCATGTAAGGCACATTGGCTGTGAAGCAGAGGGAAACAGTAGGAACAAAGAGGGGAAAGCTGGCAGGGAAGAGGATGGGGGTGGTATGATACCGACCCAAGAAGACTTTCTACTTGAAGAAAATGCTGTAGTCCTCATGGAAAATGAATCATAGTAAACAGAAATGACATAAATCATTTCTATTCTTAATAACATCCAAAGCCACAGGATCTGTCCGCTGCTGTATCTATTCTAAATCAAGCTCACGTGGACTATTTCACTGCTTAACTGTGCCAAAGAATAAGAAAGACTCTCACAATAAATACACGGTGATTTGGTCAGGGGAATATATGCTACCACGAAACTGAGACAGATTGGACAGTAATAAACTCGGGAGTTACACCATTTACAATTCTTGGTGTTTCTATTGAATATTATGCATGGGTCCTTGTGTTAGTTCCAATTTTAACGTTACGGTGAACTACTGCCATGTATATCAGGGAATGCAGTCAGGTGATTTGCCAAGGGTTCTGGAAGAGGCGTGTCCTGTGCATTTTTCTGAGTCGAGGACATCACCTGAGGTGTGCTGACCGGCAGTAGACAGTGATGCATCTGAACTACGCAGTGCAATGATCAGCCAAGTGGCCCAAGTGTCATAAAGACACACTACATTTCTCATTTATTACAGTTCCACTGGAATTTCTAATATTCCACTCTCAGTACATTGAAATCCCAACTCTAATTATCTGTGAATTTGATTCTTTTTCTACCTCTGAGTCAAAGGGCTGACTCGAGTTTGGAATAAAGTGTAAAGTGAGGAGGTACATATTCTTTAAAGACAAATGAATACACTTGAGTGGAAATGATTTGTAATTTGAAATCTTCCTAGGCTAGAAAGCAATAGTATGATGGTCTGGAAGTTAAGTCTGAGTTTTTATGGGACCAAGAATTGAGTTATCGTTGTGGTTTGTTGATGTTTAATTCAGTCAATGATCCAGATAGTCTTTCTAGATACAAAATATAAGAAACACATATGTGGTTTACTGTCTTCAACAATGTTTTCGTAAATCTATCACATAAATGCAACTATAATTTGATCTAGACAGCAAAAATATTGCACTGAATTCGAAAGGCCTTTTTATGTCAACTTTGTTTATAGTTGGCCACACTTTTTTGCATGTGTATATTTTTTGCATGTGTATATTTTTTACTTCTTGCTACCCTACCCTCTGCCTAAGGTGACTCAAGAATAAAGTTGGGGTAGTGGCATTGCTGAGAGCTGATCAAAAGTTTGAAAATAGTGGATTAGAAGTTAAAAGAAGTCACCAAAATGCCCCTCATGACATTTTTTTTTTTTTTGCAGAAGAACTTAATTTCATTTACTGGCAAATATTATAGTCAGGCTTAAAGTATAGGACAGGCATACACACTACATATCCTGGAATATTAAAGTGAAATGGATTCTGTGTTGCCAGTCGGCCTCCAAGCCCAAATGGAAATGGTTTGAATTAAGAATCGTGTTTCCCTTCCACAGATCAATATTTAATGGTGGATAAGCTTTCCTCTCCGGCAAGGTGTCTCCTGGACATTGGTTTGTCAAAACTGCTTACTGCGTTTGTTTGACATTCAGAAGTTCTTGAAAAGTTTTAACACAAAACAGATTGTCCAGCTTTCCCCCCTCACTGCCTCACTCAGCCTTGACAACCCTCTGGGTCTCCGTGGACTGAAAGGCTAGTGTGTAGACTCTTAAACATCCCCCTGCACCACCGTGGTGCCGGGGGCAGCCCCACCAGGCACCAGCTGGCTCCTGGGCCTTCGCTTGTGGAGCGCCCTCTGCTGGAGAACCGTCTCTCCCCCATTCCTTGTAACTGTCATCCCAGCCCTCTCAGCCACCCTTGTCTGAATAACAAACACTTCCTTATTTCCTCCTCCAACCTGACTCCATTCAGTTATCACGTCCCTTGAGCATTTTTTTAAAAAAATCATATCCTTCTAGTATTTATCAGAGACCTCATGTGGTCAGCAAACTATGGCCAAGTCCTGCTCAGCCCCTGATTTTGTAAAGAAAGGCTTATTCGAACACAGCTATCACCATGGTTAATGTATTATTTCTGCTTTTTTTTTTTTTTTGCTACAATAGCAGAGGTTAGTAGTTGAGACAGAGACCATAGGGTTAGCAAAACTGAAACATTTACTCTTTGGCCCTTTCTAGAAAATGTTTGCCAATTCGTGGTCCACGCCTTTTGGAATCTGAGTGCTTTCGAGTTTGGAAACCTTACATGCAAAGGTACAAATCTGTAACGGATACTCAAAGGTGGGAATTTGGGCCATTGAAATTTTTCTTTGCAGTTGTTTTTGTTGTTAAATAAAAAGAAAAATTACTACTTAAAATATGATTCACAAGAAATTATTGTGGTAAAATATATATGAAATTTACCATTTTAACCATTTTTAAATGTATAGTTTGGTGACATTATGTATAGTTATATTTTGGTGTAGCTATCACCACTGTCTTTCAAAACTGAAGAAATACCCATTAAACTAGCAGTCTCCAACCTTTGTGGCATAAGGGACCAGTGCTCCTAGGAGCATCTAATGCTTGATGATCCGAAGTGGAGCTGAGGCAGTGATGCTAGCACTGGGGAGTGGCTGCAAATACAGATGAAGCTTTGCTCGCTTGCCCACCGCTCACCTCCTGCTGTGCTGCCCAGTTCCTAACGGGCCACGGACCGATACCAGTCTGCCACCCAGGGGCTGGGGACCTTTGCATTAGACAATGACTCATTGCCCCTTCTCTCCAATACATGGCAACCACTATCTTATTTTTTTGTCTCTGTGAATCTTACTAAGTACTTCATATAAGAAGAATCCTGTAATGTTTGACCTTTTATGCCTGGTTTGTTTCACTTAGCATTATGTCTACGAGGTTCATCCACGCTGTCTCACATGCTAGAATGTCCTTTTTTTTTTTTTTTTTTTTTTTTACATCTCATCACATGGATACGGCACATTTCATTTACCCATTCATTCACCCATAGACAGTGGGCTGCTTCCACCTTTGGCTATTGTAAATAACGCTGCTAAGAACAAGGATGTACGAAAGTTCATTCAAGTCCCTTCTAATGCTTTTGAGTATTTTTTCAGAAGTGGAATTGCTGGATCGTACGTTCGTTCTATTTTGCATTGTTTTGAGAAACTTGCCTACCACTTTCCACAGCTGTGCACCATTTTACATTCCCACCAGAAGGGCACAGGGGGGTCAGTTTCTCTATATCTTTTCCAATGCTTAGCTTTGCTTTTCTTTGTAAACAGCCATTCTAGTGGGTGTGTCGTGGTACCTCCTTGTGGTTTTGATTTGCATTTCGCTTATGATTAGTGATGTTGAGCAGCTCTCCATGTGTTTGTTGTCTGTTTGCATATCTTGTTTGGGAACATATTTATTCAAGCCCTTTGCCCATTTTTTAATTGGGTTGTTTATTTTGTTCCTGTTGTTAAGTCGTAGGAGTTCTATATATATTCTGGGTAATCAGATACAGGATTTGTAAATATTTTCTCCTATTCTGTGGGTTGACTTTTAACTCTGTTGATAGTCTCATTTGACAGAAGCTTTTAATTTTATTTCTTCTTTTGTTGCTTGTGCTTTTGGTGTCACATCCAAGAAATCATTGCCAAATCTGGTGTCATGATGCTTTTCTCTTCTGTTTTCTTCTAAGAGTTTTATAGTGTTAGCTCTTACATTTAGGTCTTTGATCCAGTTTGAACTAATTTTTGTATACGATATAAGGCGAGGTCCAACTTCATGCCAATGCACGTGGACAACCAGTATACCATGTACAATTTTGTGATTGTCTTTTCCTCATTGAATGGTCTTGGCATCCTGTCAAAAATCATTTAACCATATATGCGGGGGTTTATTTCTGAGCTCTCTGTTTAATTCCATCGGTCCATATGTCCATCTTTATGCCCCTGTCAACTGTTTCTATCACTGTAGCTTGTAGTAAGTTTTGAAATCAGAAAGTGTGAGACCACCAATTTGATCCATCTTTTTCCAGATTGTTTTAGCTATCCGGAGATTCCATATGAATTTTAGAATGAATTGAGAATGAATTTTTCTAATTCTGTAAATTGGGTTAAATATACATTCCTGGGAGAATATCTGCTACATGAACCAAAATTGTCCCTCTCTTTCCCACTGTGTGAGCTGAGCATTTCTTTGGTTCTGTTCCTCTCTTGCCTTACCAGAGGAAAGATATTTTTATTTGCTGACAATGTGTTTCTCGTGTCTTGTTCTAAAGCAGAGGGGTGGACACTGGAGACAAGGCTGGCGTCCCTTTTCTTGGGCAGCTACTTCTCATTTGGGTTGATATCAAGCTTTGGACATTTTTGGCTTCTCACAGGGCAGAAGGGCCATAGGCTTCAGGCACACCATGTCTCCACGTGCTGCCGGCAGGATGGGTCATGAGAATCTCTCACAGCTGATGAAAACACGGTCATATGGCAATAATGCTTGTGTGTAGCTGGTAGGAACACAGCTGGAAAACATAAAGATTCAGCCTTTCTCTGCCAACTGGATTTTAATGACCAAACCACAGAGGTTTGGACTATTTAAATAAAATAGGACAAATGGAAGAAAAATTCAATATTCCTACAAAAAGAAAAAAAAACCCATGTGATGTGTAATCTGCAGGACTGTAAAAGCAATGTTATATTTGAGGGGAAAAAAAGTGAAAACATTTCTTGGATACACACAGCAGACACTATTTGGAGTTTCAGCATTTGACCCAATAAACTGTATTATTAAAAATTTGCAGGCAGAAATCTCTTCCTCTTTCCTTTTGGATGTTTGGTTTGGTTTTATTTTTTTAGCTGTCTTCCAAAAGGAATTCCAAAAGTTTTTTTTTTTTTTTTGACAATTTTATCATTTCTGACTTAAGCCTGTTGCAAATCTCTTTGAAACAACTAGGCCCAAGGCTCAGGCAGCTGCCTGATTTCCACACAAATGCAAAAAGTCTCTTCCATTTTAAGTGCTATACTTCGCCGTAATGGAATCCAGATGCTTAAACCATTCAGAGATTACCTTTTACAGTGAGAACAGAAGCATGAATGTAAGTGTCATGTTAAGATGTAGTTAGAACCCAATTGTTACGAAGCTTCTCTAGTGTGACTTCTGAAGGTGAGTCGAGGCAGAGAAGCCCAAGGAAAAAGGAACTAAAAAAACAAAAAAATACGGGCCTGGGAATGTCTTATTCTGCAATCACCGGAGAGAGTCGCGATTAGATGAAGCACTGCAGAGTATACATAATTAACAGTGAAAGAGACCAGGAGACTCTTTCTGAGACCCGTGTAATAACTCAGCGAGCAGAAGCTGGGTTCTCTTCTCGTGGAATTCGAAGGGAATTCCCATTATGAGGTGCAACTGAGCCCCTGTGATTCCATCTTCTGTCAGCTACTGTAACTTATCTTTACTTCCCAATGGGGCGACGAGAGAGGGTTCCTATCATTTTTTACGTGTTGTACACGCAGTGCAGGTGAGCTCTGGAAGTCTTGCTTGACACCATTTAATTTATTGTTGACGCACTGGCACATCCCCTGGTTTCATACTCACGGTCGGTGGTGCTCTACACACACGCCAGTGTGCACCAACCCCCAACTGTCATGTCAGAATAAAAGATTCACCTTTTCAACCATCAGAATGCTCGATGGATGAACACAGACTAATCCACAGCACAGGCAATGTAAATACTTGCATGGAACAGCTGCCTGATTATTTTAGCCTTTACAACAAAATTAGGGCACTACTTGTGAATTCTTCATAATCAGCCTATGAATGGTTGAGATGACTGCTTTTCTAGGAAAAAAATGGGTAGGAATCATTTTTACCATTTTCTATTTCCATCAAAAGACACGTATGACACATCCACAGTGCGTGTGAAATTGTTTTGGCTATTTCAAAATTGATAACTCACACCAGAGACCAAAGATGAAGAATCCTTCTAACAGTCAAGAAAGGTGGCCTCCTGAGTTGGGAGGTTTCTGCTCAGACTCCAATGAATTCATCTGGAGAATCTTGGTTTCTTCAGTTGGAAAGTGAGGAAGTTGGACAAATTTTTAAAAATTCTCTGTGTCTAATTTGGGTTGCCTGAATTTTTACCAGGAGAGTAGCCCTCTGGAGTAAGGAAGGTGTTGTGTCTTCAGCAGATTTCATTCAAAATGCAATTGTGCAATCTGGGGGTGGAGGGATCAACACTAAGTCATTATCTCCTACTAATATATTAATATGGAATTAGATTCCCAGAGGCTGGAACTGAGGAGCTGGGGGTAGAGGTGTTCAAAGGACAGGCCTACTTGCTGGGGACATCAGAAAGTTGGCTTCAGATAATGGGGTGGAATTCATTAAAATTACTGATGTGCTGTTGTTATCGAGAGGTACTTTGTGAATTTAATAGTCTCCATCTAAAGATATCAAAAATTACGAATAGAATGCTGTCAATTAGTCAGTGAGTTTGTTTTGTTCTTGGAAAAAGCAGAAGGAATTTACAGCTCTGATGCCTCCAGGAGCACATTGCCTCCTTTGATGTGATGGTTTCTGTACCATCTGAGGACGCCTGTTCTTTCCCAAGGGATGCCAATAACAAGAGTTTGGTAGAGACCAAAACCAGGTATAGGAACAGACACTGAGGGTCCAGGAATCCTGTCTTTTTAGTCCCTTAAATTGTGACTCCAGGTAAAGCAAACCCATAGTTTAATACTAGAAAAAAGGCAGAGATAAGGGAATCATATTTTGGGTTCAATATCTTTCTACCTAGAACTGTTCTAGGTGTTTTCAGTAGGGTTTTGAGGTCTAGAAAAATTAAATAATATGCCAGGGATGATGCAGGAACTAATAGAACAAATAATTGCCCGCATCATCTACTCATGAGTATGAAAGTGAAGGTTGTTTGGGGAGAAATTGTAATCTGTACTTCTCATTGCTAGAGGTCTGAGAAAGAAGAAAGTTGCAGTGGGCAACTGTCTTAGTGCAATCTCATTTATTGGCCCTTTAAGTATTTTAAGTATTTTTTTTTTTTTTGGAAAAATTAGTGAGAGCTTCCTACATGAGTGCAGAAGCCCATCTACGGAGGTGGTTATGGCCTACGGAAGCCCAGAAGGATGGATGCTGGAAAATATTGCTTCCCTGAACTTCACAGAGCTATGACTTTTTTTTTTCTCTCTAAAACACAGGTCTGAGAGGCTGTTCCCTTTCTCAGAAGTGGTGCCAGCTTTGGACTCAAGGCTCTCCACAGTCTGGTCCCACAGCAAGCGCCAAATCTCATCTCCAGATTTCCCTCTCCCTGTGCTGCTTGGTATTGCTTGAAAAAGCTGGCACTTTCCTGCTTCCTTATGGGATGAGATACAAAGATTTCATCCGTGAGAAGTCCACAGACTTCCCGGACAGAGAAGACTTCATATCACTTTCTTCCCCCTATATTGGAGGGTCATTTGGTTTCCAGATTTTTGAAATGCAGAATTAGGAATATTAGGGCAATTAGCAAGTGTATCAGAGCAGTTGGATGGGAGGGCGGGGTGGGGACGGGTGTGGGGGAGACAAAAGTCCGAGTCCTGTGAATCAGGTGCCAGGATAAAAGGAACTAGAGCAAGAGGGTCAACTTTCATTGGGCCTGGCATGAGAAGAAATAGAGAAAATGGAACGCTTAGAATAGCGGGAAATAGAGAGGGAGACAGAATTCTTCTCAGGTAGGACCACGGAGCATCCTCACGCTGTAGGGACAGCCTAGGGGATCCTGAACCGAGCTGCTGTGGGCCACGCACTGAGACCTCCTTTAATGTCCTTCCATAGCTGCAATCAAGGCGAACGTTTCTGCTCCTGGAAGGTGACTCACCCCAGCACTGCCCAGCCCAGTCCAGCCTAGGGACATTGGTGACGGAACCACACTTGCCACTGCTTCCGCTTCACTGCCGTGTGAAACACTTTTCCTTTGCCCCGCCAGGCAGCAGTCTGCTTTCCCTTCAAGGACAAGTTCAAATGCCATTTCCTCGGAGTCATTCACATGGCATGACTAGACCTCACTCTACGTAATCCGCTCCCCTACGTGCTCCCAGAGCACTTTTTAAATGACCTCAGTTAGCGTTCCGATCAGGCCTGGCATGGTGCCAATGGGGAGACATTTGTCTTCCTCATTCACATTGGCTTGGTCAGGTTCGTGTCACCAGCACCGCGAATGGGCCTTGCCTGTTGCCTGTGACCAGGCATACTGAACCAAATACATTCAGATTCCATCTGGTCTCAATCGATCCAAAGAGCCAAGTTTGAACTGTACACTGCTCTTGATGCAACAATAGTCACACATGAAGATGAAAATATTTTATAGAACTAGAATATAGAGAGTTAGCAGAATTTTTTTTTTTCATTTTACGCATAAGAAGACAAAATGCTGATGTGATGACTTATAAATCTGAAGGAGTCTTCTTTTATGGCCTCCCTCTCATGCATGTCTGAGTCTGTTCTTTGGCAAGGTTATACAAAAAGAAACACAACGAATATTTAAAAAAATAGTATCCCCTTTTATTTGGTTTTATTATGAAGGAGATTTGTATGCCCACCCTTGTTCTGAGTTAAATGAGCCTGCTCAAATCTATAAATAAAGAAAGAAGAAACACATTCTCTGTTCTTGCTGGGAAAAATATTTGTCTGGTGCCAGGATGGGGATGGCAAAATGAAGTGATTCACCAACTCATTATGGTTACTGCTGTACAAACTCTGCTTTTGCTTTAATGATGTAGCTGCTTCTGGATGGTTACACTTTGAATTATACACATGATTGCTTCAATTCTACTCTTTATTTGGATGATTGAAAACCCTGTGTTTGGGACCACGGCACACACTGTTGGTGGCCTAGCCAGCAGCCTTAAATTGCATTTTTTTCTTGCTGAAAAAGCCCTCCAGGCCCCTATGTTTCCACTTGGGGACCCACCCCGCTCCCACGTGAGTTAGGAGTGACTGTCTCCAGGTCCAGGAACACATTATATTGGATATGCCTATAGTAATTGGCCTCAGCGTGGGTCAGAGACGTAATTCTGGCCAGGGAAACACAGGGCTGGTCTTTTGAAAGGTAAATAAAAAAGTTTTTTCATTTAAAAAAATTTTTTTTTTTTTTTTACTCCTAAGTTATAATAAAAATGACAAAAGTTAGAAACTATCTCTGCATACTTTAGTGCCATCTCCGATGGTTGGAGCTGCTTAAAGAACAAAGCGGACCTGCTGAGAATCAGAGGACAAAAAGGTGGGAAGAAACTGCCACCCGATTCTGCCTTTGAGCACCCAATCACGTGGCTCCCTAACCTTTTACCTAGCATCTCACATAGCTAGGTGAGATGGTGAATATACTTCATTGTCTACGACAGACAGGCTATTATTATTTTTCATTATTTTCTGCCCAAAGTGTTTTAACTGGCCTGGAGAGAAGGATATAGGAGAAATAGAGAGGTATAGTTATCTCAGCTTATAATTTAATTAGAGAGAATAAATTCAAAAAGAAATGAAGGAAGAAAAATTATAAAGTCATAAGGTTGGGTAGAGAGTCTAAACTGTTTTTGTCCATGCGAACATTTTATCAGTCTGATGAAATCTAGCTCTTCCTTCTTGGACAAATGTTTTTAAATAAATAAAATGCACAGACTCACAAAAAGCATATTTAAAATGTTTCCCAGATTCAGAATCCTAAAAGGATGCATAATTAAATATGACACTTAGCATTTTTTTTCATGAAATTAAGCATGACTTAATACTCAAAGTCAAGTTTCGATTTATTCAATGACTAAAAAGTGAAAAGTTCAGTCAAACCAATTATCATGTGTTTCAAACATTATAACAATGTAACTTAAGAAAATAAACTGAATTTAATCAAGTTGTTTTCCTACATATACATTATCAAAGCCATTGTCAAGTGACGAGAAATTATTATTTTATTATCCCATTTTCTGGAAGTAAAGGTATTTATGAACAAAGGAGGGGTCCTAGCTTCCACTTGGGCTGACGGAGCTGTGCTGTTGAGTGTGTTATTGGCCCCGAGTGTACGCTCTCCATCCTTCCCCATTCATGAGGTCCATCCGTATGGGTTCCCTCCTTGGTCCCCTCTCTGTGCCAAGGTTACACTTCCTGCCCCAGCAATATCAAGCTTGACTTGGCCAATGTAACATGGACAGAAGTGACGTGTACCACTTCCCAGTGGAAGCTTTAGAACAAGTATTGTGGTTCTACCATCATTCTCTTCCCTCTGCCATGAGAATGTGAGGTACCAGGAGGGGGTCACTCTATTAGCCTGGATCCCAGAATGATGAAGATACATGGAACGGAAACTAGCCCACAGATGACAGGTCACCAGAATAAGAAATATACCTTTGTAGTTGTAAGTCACTTAGATTACCAAAATACAACTTAGTGAAAAGTAATACAAGTGGATATTTATGAGAAGTCTTTCTGATTTCTCCACAAGTATCCTCTTTTCTGTTACTGGGGAAACTTGTTCATATTTCTAACATCTTTTTAAATATTAGGTTTATTGTTTCTCAAACTGCAGCACATAGTGGAAATTTAAATATTCATTATTGTTTATTTTTTCGTAAGATGTTCTTTCTTCTCGCTGGCAGGTTCCTGAGTTTTGCAGCTATGATCTTTATTAAACAAGATTATGAGTGAGTGGGATATTGGTTCTGTAGTCAGATAGATAACTCCCACCATAGCAATATGTTGGAGGCTCAGCCTGAAGCCAAAATGTCTAGCTGAGGCCTTTTCAGTTGGAGTATTAACTAACCAGAACTGAGCTAAGGCCATCTGAACAATATAAAAAATCTGGATTAAAATTTAGAATGTAGTCAATCATCTTGCTATTTTTTTGTTGTCAACACACCCAACCTCCCGATACTGAAGTTTAAAGTTATCATCATGGACGGTCTTAACCACATCGCCTGAAAGTTTTTGGCTTCACTCGATAACAGCTGAGGCTCCCAGAGAAGCCATCGAGAAGGAGATAACAGTTTTCTAAGAACAGGGAGAACTTTTGAAGTCAAAATTTCACTGCTGTCCTGGGAGGCGCTGACCTGATTCCGTTTATCACGGTCACAGCTGTGCTTCTGACTTGTCTGATAGTCCTTCTTTTATGACTGCACATGAAAGGAATTTTGGTTTTGTGGGATACTGTCAAGAAGAAAGAAGAGGGGGTTCTGTTCTGGCACAGTTCCCAGCTCTAAACTCCGTGGAGGTATCCAGGGAGGGGCTGTTATTAATTGACATTGACAGTCAAATGAAATCGGTCAACTCCTGGTGATCCAAGGCTGTTTATTCAAGTCCCAGGCAACTCAGGTTGTCCTCTCCCTCTTGCTGGAAGCCTTCCCTGTGTCCTTTTGCTCTTTATGAACACGTCTATCAGGAAAACAGAAAGTGTATGTCCAGCTTTGGTAAGTAGCTCAGGCGATCAATGAGCAAGGAGGATGCCAAACCATTTGAGATTTGAAAATTATAAATTCATTTCATGTGTGAAAGTGTGCTGATCGTTAAAAATTGGCTAAAATTTTTAGCCAACTGACCCAACTGACCTCTTCCCTCCTCGTCCAGCTGACGATCACTTATTCAACCTTTAAGATAAGATTCTGGGATCGCCTTTGTGTGGATCTTCTCCAAACTCTTAGTTAGTTGATGTACCCTGCTTCTGGTCTACCTTGGGACTGTCTGCATACCTCCATCATACTTTAGCTATAGCACTGCTGTATTGTGCTGCCTTGTTTTCAAAGATAGAAAATACCGATACTATGATAAAATAATAAAAATAAATCATATCTCTGATGCAGACTATTAGGGTTTCCACCAAACACATGGAAAGAAGTCTAAATAGGTTGTTTAAACACGTTTTGAATACAGAAACACATAGTTTAAAATTTCCAATTTCTTACCTGTTGGTTGTAGTGGTTTCATATGGACGCAGCTTCAACAGTCAACTTGACTCTTGGCGGAATTCATAAAAATTATACTCCGATTAGCTCAGAAACCTAAAATTAAAGACAATATATTTTAGGTAACTCCTATATACATTCATATATGATTAAATCCAAATAGACTATTTGATTATATTTGTCCATGAAAAAGGAAAGAATGATTCTTCTGTAAAAGTGATCATTTACTTTCTCTTATTTAAATTCCAACTTTGTTTGTATGTTCAGCAAATATTTATTGAACCTATTCTCTGTGCCTGGTGTATTATGGGGTTTACATGTTACTGAGGGAAAACAAACTAAAAATAATCACAAAATCAAGATCAGATGGTGATAAAATCTACGTGCAATACAAACAGCAAGATGAGGTTAAAAAAAAATGCCCGAAAAGCTGTGGCCACTTTACAGTGATTGATTAGGGAAGGCATAGCTGGAGGAAGTCATATCGCAATCGATTCTGGAATCATACAGAGAAGCTAGCTATGGAAAGACAGGATCAGAGACGATAGTGCAAAGGTCAACAGGTGAGAATCAGGATGTATTAAGGAATAGGCAGTATGTAGATCATGGGAGATCAGGTGCTTTTGGCTGCAAATAATACTCAACTCAACTGGGTCTAAACACAAATGACAGTGCTTATCATTAATCATACTTAAGACAGAGTTGGAATTGGCTCATTCAGCTTTTCAGTGACTTTACCAAGAACCTAGGTCCTTTCAACATTCGTTCTGTCGTCCTTGGCTAGGTCTCCTTGTGGTCACAAGATGAATCAGCAGTTCTGGCCACACACCAAATGTGGACAAAGCCACGCTTAGCTGAAGGAGAGGTCATCTCTTCCCATTTGGTTCATTTTAAGAGGGAGATCTGACCAAAATGTTCCATCAGACACCCCCTGTGGCTCATTGAGTAGAATCATACCAAGTTCAGGGCTGAAGCCAATTATTGCTCACAAGACTGAAATTACTGTCACGAGTTTAGAGCAGTCAGGATTTTCCCCCTAAACCATGGACATCCAGATGATACCTTCACTGAGTAGGATGTAGTGTCAGAAAAAAAAAAAACACATATAATTTTGCTAACAGAGAAAGGGCCGGGTGGGTAGGGGTTACACGGGGGCTGCCTCCACAGGGCACTGTGGCTAGGATTAGGGGAGTGAGAGAAAGAGCAGCTTGAAACGAGGTTGGGGAGGTGCGCAGGAGCGAGTTTATGGGGGCCTTTCTAAGGTCTGGTAAGAAGAATCGTTTTTACTTATCCTAAGTGAAATGGGAAGCCATGGAATAGAAATGACGTCACCAGTTTTGCATCTTCAAAAGCCTGTACGTAGATCAGCACCATCTGATGCAAACATCAAGTGAGCCGCGTAGGTAATTTTCAAGTTTTTAATAGCTACGTTAACCCAGGTAAAGAAAAGGGCGAAAATAACTTTAATGTGTTTTATTTAATCTCTATCTCACATATATCACTTCGATCTGTGATCGATATCAGAATTTATTAGCTGTAAATCCTGTCAGTTGTGACAACATGGATGAACCTTCAGGGCATTGTGCCAAATGAAATAAGTTAGACAGAGAAAAACAAATACTGCATGGTATCGTGTATAGGGGAATCTAAAAAGAAAAAAGAAAAGAAAAGAAAGAAAGTCAAACTCTTAGAAACAGCAGAAAAGTAGCTGCCAAGAGTTTGAGAGTGGAGGGCATAAGGAGGAATTTCCAAGTCTTGGAAACTTTCCCATTTGAACACTAAATACTTAAAAATTTTAATTTATTTTAGTTGTCTACACATCTAATCTACCATGTTGTGTAGATTACTGGCTATTAAATGAGTTGCATGGAAAACCTTTGAAGAGGAGGTGACTTATTTTAATGGCAAGAGCAAGGGACTGGGATTAGAATTATGCACACTCTTTTCTGGCTGTGTGACTGTGGACAAGTCACTTTACATCTCTGAGTCTCAGAGCAAGGAGGTTAAAGAAAAAGATCTGAGTCCTCAACCAATTGTAACTTTCTATCCATCTATCAAAACAGAGAGGAGAGAGAAGTTTCGAGAGGATTAACATTCCATTTTGGTATTCCTCCATCTGTCGCTGGTTTGAGAAAACTGGCCACAAAGCCTGCATGCTCATCTCTGTAAATGATGGAGAGATTAACTGCTTTAGGAAGGTAAGATTTACTTCTCAGAAACATAAAAATTGACACCGAGAGACTGCATTTGCCAAAACGAAATGCTTTTAACATCACGAGTTCTCGCCAAACTCTATCTCTCTAAGGTTCGAGTTCTCTTTTCCCCTCAGTGTTGTCATAAATAACATGAAGAATAATTTTCCCTCCATCACAAGCTTCCTTCTGGAGCCGCTGGAAAAGTGACTTTTCTTATTTCTAAGAAATCGGGCTTTACTGAGATTTCTCGGATATCAAACCTGTCCTCGCCGTGCACGCTTTTTACAAGCGAGTTGCTGAGTGTGAAGGTCCCCAAAGCTCAGATGAAAAAGCCGAGGACAGAGTGCGTGGCTCAGCACATTCCCGCATCCTTTGAGCGGAGAAGTGGCTGGAGATGGGCAGCAAACTAGAAACGCGATGAAGCGCATACGTCCTAAGGAATAAATAAAGCTCTGCGGACAGCGCTTTGAAAGAGAGGCTGGCTCCATCTCTCTCCCTAGTGAGGCGCTTGCAGGGAAAAGGAAAAAAAAAAAACAAAAAAACCCCCAAAACAAACAAACAAAAACACCTGCCAGATAAATCACATCTCCGGGCCCCGGGCGAGGGCCCAGACAGCGTCGTTTGCATTGTCCCCTCCTTCTGCTCCAGGCGCCACAGGAAAGAGCACAGGGCACTGCAGCCTACCCGCCTGTTCCCTGCTAGACAGCAAAGGGCTGGCGATTGTCAGCCGGGCAGGAAGGAACCTTTGCTAGTTTGTACCTGCATCTGAGAACCAGCGATCACGCCACACACGTCTGCATGCACACACGTACACACACATCTGCACGCACACGCGTACACACACTTAGCACCTATCCCAAGTGAAGCTGTTACGAGAGAAACGTGCTTCTGAGTGTTTTGTTGCTTGTGCAGAAGGTCGGGGAAAGATTGGATCTAGTGACGGAGGAGTCTTCATTATTAGAACGTTTCTCTTCTGTCGTAAATTCTCGGTTCACGTCTTAACCATCCTCTGCCTGTCTTCTCTTCGCAAGGCAGAAGGGCTTGAGGTCAGAGAGGCTGGTGCCCACCGTGGCGGTGGCATGCTTTTTCTCTGGCCATCACGGAGCGTGCTCTTGAAGCAAGATCATCATCACGCCTTGACGTGAAGATAAGTGTCCATGTGTCTAGACGTGCATACACCAATCCTTTTCTTTCCATTTTTATTTCTCCAACAAATTTACTAGAGAGCTTTTCTGCCTGGGACTTTGCTGGGTGCAAAGGAAAAATAAAAAATAAAGATAAAATGGTCTCTCCTGGAACTTTCGTTTTCATAAATTTTTTCAGATGACACTGAAATGTCATTTTGCACACCAATGCCTGTGGGTGCACACGAAAATAAGTGTTTGTAAGGTAAACTCACGGTGCTGTGAATCTGAAGAGAAACACAACACACTCTCAGAAGAGATGGTCTTATCAATAAATTCTGCACGAAAAAGAAGCAGTGAATACTTTATCACCAAGAAAGTCTCACCCTGCAAGTTTCCCAGCTCCGTTCTAAAAGCTCACTATGTTTGCAAAGGCTTCAGATAAGCTTTCCAGATCTTAAACTTGAACCTGGTGTGCTTCGCAGTTCCCCCCCTGCCATGCAGAGCTCTTGCTGGCTGCGGTCCATTGTCAACAACGTTCTCCTGGCATTTCTTACATGTGGAGAGACAGGTTGACGATCCTGAGTGGATTTTGCAGAGTTATCGTTTGGTGGTGTTTTGGATGCCGTGAAAGTGACTGGGATGTATAAGACCTTGGGCGAACGGGGTGGCTGACTCCAGAGGGAGGAAGTGTCGAGGCAGCCGCCCTGTGTAGATACCCACACACTTACATTACATAACGGGAAGTCATGCCCGGTTCCAGTCGTGTGGCCTTTTCAGAAGCAGCTTTTATGTTTTACATGAAGAGCCTGAAATAAAGGCATCTTTGACCACCAAGCCACAGAAATGATGCTTTTGATGCCAGGTATGTCAGGTAATAGAACATGTTGGACTCGCGTTTTTGCTTTACAATCCATTTATATTCCTTCAGTGACATTTTCATGACTTTTGTGTGTCTGTTTGTAGGTTTTTTTTTTCTCCCCTGCGTTAAGTATGCACGATGTTATTTGTTATACACTCCGTGTTTGTTTTAAGAAACTGGATCATTAAATCCACATCCCACGTTTTTAGCAAATGACCTTCAAGTTTTAAATGAGGTGAGGGCTGTTATTTTTAAGAAGAAAGGAAAGCTTTGTGAAGGACCATACTGGGTGAATTTTGCTTCTGTTCTCTCCATTGTTCATAAGAAAACTGCCTGTCTGATCTCCAAAGTCCTGGTTTTTTAATGCTCCAAAAGAGCTCAAACCCCCATATAATGAGGCTGATGTAATGGGGAAAATAGTCAAAAAAGCAGATAAACCCCTGCTGTAAGAAAACACAGTTCGCTTCATGTATTCTTTAAGAGTTGAGCATTACGGCGAAGCTCCGAGGTACTGCCACACTGCTGAGGTAAGCGCAATGCTTCACCCTGATCTTGTGACACCCACAGCATGACAGTAATTAGCCAGAGACGTAAATGGTAGCTCAGCACATCCCTTTATTATATTCGAAGTGAATTTCATTGCCAAGAGTTTGTTTTTGCTTTTGTGCTTCCTGAAGTATGAGGTAAGGTTTCTCCAGCTGGAAAATCCCTTATTTTTGCTGACTTCTATGGAGTTAATAATGTGTGGGCCTCAGCTTTTGCTTCCTGCCCTAGTTAGCTGCCACTGATGCATAGCCTTTATCAAGAAAAGCCTCATTTGGTAACGAGTAAGAAGTCCCATTGTGCTTCCTCCTAATATTATTGGTATGGGAAATAAGTGATCACCTGTTACCAGTCGGGACCTGGAGTGGGATGAACCAGACGTCGCACAGAACACCGAGGATCTCGTTACTGATGGCCGAGGTCCCCTGAGCACACCTGAAGCAGGCTATATCGTAGCTGCTGCTTTGCAATAAAGACCTAATGGGATGCATTTCACCCTCTGGTGATGGGTTATTTCATTCCCTGCTCATCCACGCAAGCAGGTAGAGTTAGCGGAAAGCTAACACCTGGAGTTCAGTGCTTGTGTGTTTTTGTACATTTCACAGACCTTACTCATTTCCGTTTATACCTGCAATACAGTTAAATGCTTTTGTCACCTTCTGAATGCCATCCTGGGATTCAACCCCATGTCCCCATCTCCTAATTTTGTTAAAAAGAAAGGCAGACCTTGAGGTTTACGCTTGGAGCTGTAAAGTTCCGGGAGCTTTGGCAGAAGCATAGTGTCACGTGGCCACCATTACAATGTGGTACAGACGGGTTCGCCAACCTGAACAAGGGCCCCGTGCTTCTCATGCTTGGCCCCTTCTCTCCAGACCCTTGGTGGCTGCTCGGCTTCTCACTCCTGCCACCGTTTGCTGTCACCAGAAGGCCACATAGATAGAAAAGGGCCTTTTCTGAGTGGCTGCTTTCACTTAGCACTCTGTGGTTGACCCGAAGGTACATGTCCTTGCTTGGCCCGAAGGCACTGTCACTTCATCACTGAATATTATTCCACCGAATGGGCAAACCAAGGTTTGTTTATTCCTTCATCTTCAAAGGACATCTTGGTTGCTTCTGGTTTTGGGTGATTATAA